>CANNZV010003705.1:67395-97937 GCA_947561585.1 Caprella mutica
TTGCCGACCGGTCGGAGAAGAGAGCAGAGACAGGTACATGGGGACATTGTGGAGCGAAGTGGGGACATGGTAGGGATATATGGGGACATGGAGGGGATGTATGGGGACATGGAGGGGATGTATGGGGACATGGAGGGGATGTATGGGTACATGGTTGGGATATATTAAGACATGGTTCAGTTACATAGGGATATGGAACATGCGCATGAAAGCAATGTGAAGGAGGCACATGCAGAGTTACATGGTGGTATGGAGAAGACACATCGGTACATGATGTAGCTGTTCCAAGCAATTTACTAATCTTCCCACACGATCTCACCTATGATATTAACCCCGCGGACTTGAGCCACCCCCTCCTCCCTGTAATTACCTACCTAGTGTATCTTGGTGCCTAACTTGTAATTACCTAACTAGTGTATCTATGTACCTAGTTACCATCCATGTACCCTCCATTCCCTCAAGCAGAGAACGTGTTCCCCAGAATCAGCTCTGCTTCATACCCTTACGTGCCCTGCGCAATCTCGAGACTGCTGCACAATTTCAGAAGGCTGAAAGAATGCTACTAGCGAAAATCATTCAATTGGACTGAACATCGTTAGAGATGAAAATAGAGCAGAATCATGGGCACATGAAAAATGAGATCTAGGCGCATTATTTACGATGTCTCGTGTATTGAAGCATTTTAAAAAAAATATATAAAATATAATTTTCTTCGTAAGATACAGTTAGTACATAGGTTTAAGTATTCATGATTCCTGCATTTATTATGGATACCAATTCAAATAAAACTTAAATAATAACTATTTCATATTTTTCGTTACATGATCGTAAATGTGTAACTGTTTGATGACTCAGACCTTACCTCAATGAGCTCTACAGTCTTCGAACCTATATCCATTCTTAACACCAGCAAACATTCTATTAAAAATAATGAATTAATTACCCTAGCAATTATCTTCATATTTTCATTCGAGTCTACAAACAACATCAGCAATTCACTCTCAGTATATTCCATTATTGCAATTCCGACCTCTTTTCCAGAATCTGCTCATGTTTCATCATTTTCTATATTTATTTATGAATAAATTAATTCCCGAGTTTTACTTTTTGCTTAGAAACAAACATGTATTGGAAGTAATTATCAGATATGTACAGGTGCGAATAATGATAAGGATTGCGTTATTTAATTTACTGCTCTGAGAGAATTATGGTGGGGCCATAGAAGATTGAGAGAGAAAATTATGGTGGGGCCATAGAAGATTGAGAGAGAAATTATGGTGGGCAATAGAAAATAAGGAGGGAGAAATTATGGTGGGGCCATAGAAGATTGATAGAGAAATAATGGTGGGCAATAGAAGATTGAGAGAGAAATTATACTGGGGCCATAGAAGATTGATAGAGAAATTATGGTGGGCCATAGAAAATAAGGAGGGAGAAATTATACTGGGGCCATAGAAGATTGATAGAGAAATTATGGTGGGCCATAGAAGATAAAGAGGGAGAAATTATTGTGGGGCCATAGAAGATTGATAGAGAAATTATGGTGGGCCATAGAAAATAAGGAGGGAGAAATTATTGTGGGGCCATAGAAGATTGATAGAGAAATTATGATGGGCCATAGAAAATAAGGAGGGAGAAATTATTGTGGGGCCATAGAAGATTGATAGAGAAATAATGGTGGGCAATAGAAGATTGAGAGAGAAATTATGGTGGGGCCATAGAAGATTGATAGAGAAATAATGGTGGGCAATAGAAGATTGAGAGAGAAATTATGGTGGGGCCATAGAAGATTGATAGAGAAGTTATGGTGGGCCATAGAAGATAAAGAGGGAGAAACTATGGTGGGGCCATAGAAGATTGATAGAGATATTATGGTGGGCCATAGAAGATAAGGAGGGAGAAATTATGGTGGGGCCATAGAAGATTAATAGATGGATAATCATCATCTTCTATGCCCCCACCATAATTTTATCTCTGGGAGCTGGTATTTGTCTTTTATGCATAGGAGATTGTGGTATAGTCAGCTAGGAATATTTTGGGATAAGTAGAGAGGTATTTTATTAATATTTATTCGACCGTATTTGTAGATGGTTTTTTTAACCTTTTACTGCGCACTTTATTAACAACTATTGGTTGTTGTTTTAACTTCTCACTGTGCACTTTATTCATAACTATTGATGTTTTTTTTACCTCTTCACTGTGAGCTTCATTTACAACTATTGGTGGTTATTTTACGTCATTAAAATTTAAGCATCATATTCAACTTTCAGATTGGCTAATGACTTATATCACATATTCAACTTTCATACCAAATAAACAAATTTAAAAAAAAAAAATAAGAACCACTTTATCAATTTACAAACAATCTAAAATTATATATTCACCAACTCTGAAAGTGTTAAAAAAGGTAAGTTACTATGATAATAACACGCCTTAGTGAGTATCTAAGTGATAATCTTCCATCACATTCATTTACCCCATCTTTTTATCCTTAATTTCATCAGGTGCGTGAATACAAAGCTACATTGTCGAAAGCTTGCCAAGATAATGAATGTTAGCTTCATCTTCTCAGCTTCTAATGGTTCTTTCGGAATGAACGTTCGAGCCCCCATTGCCAGCAAAGGTCTATTGTCTTTCCAAGCAATTAGGCTGGAAATTGCGAGAACTGAGTCCTAGATATCTACCTCAGACCCGCTCTGATGAGCTAAAATACTCTAAAATGCTCTGCCCGGATTGTGTGGAGGGAAATTGCAATGTGAAAAGAAACACAATAGGAAGGGGTGAGGTATTGGGTATTAGTTACTTAGGGTATTAGTTACTGAGGTATTAGTAACTGAGGGTATTAGTTACTGAGGTATTAGTAACTGAGGGTATTAGTTACTAAGGGTATTAGTTACTGAGGGTATTAGTGACTAAGGGTATTAGTTACTAAGGGTACTAGTTACTAAGGGTATTAGTTACTATAAGGGTATTAGTTACTATAAGGGTATTAGTTACTATAAGGGTATTAGTTACTGAGAGTATTAGTTACTAAAGGTACTAGTTACTTAAGGTATTAGTTACTAAGGGTATTATTTACTGAGGGTATTAGTTACTGAGGGTATTAGTTACTGAGGGTATTAGTTACTAAGGGTACTAGTTACTAAGGGTATTAGTTACTGAGGGTATTAGTTACTGAGGGTATTAGTTACTGAGGGTATTAGTTACTGAGGGTATTAGTTACTTAGGGTAATAGTTACTGAGGGTATTAGTTACTGAGGGTATTATTTACTGAGGGTATTAGTTACTGAGGGTATTAGTTACTAAGGGTATTAGTTGCTATATGGGTATTAGTTACTGAGAGTATTAGTTACTAAAGGTACTAGTTACTTAAGGTATTAGTTACTAAGGGTATTATTTACTGAGGGTATTAGTTACTGAGGGTATTAGTTACTGAGGGTATTAGTTACTAAGGGTACTAGTTACTAAGGGTATTAGTTACTGAGGGTATTAGTTACTGAGGGTATTAGTTACTGAGGGTATTAGTTACTGAGGGTATTAGTTACTTAGGGTAATAGTTACTGAGGGTATTAGTTACTGAGGGTATTAGTTACTTAGGGTATTAGTTACTGAGGGTATTAGTTACTGAGGGTATTAGTTACTAAGTGTAATAGTTACTGAGGGTATTAGTTACTTAGGGTATTAGTTACTGAGGGTATTAGTTACTGAGGGTATTAGTTACTGAGGGTATTAGTTACTAAGGGTATTAGTTACTGAGGGTATTAGTTACTTAGGGTATTAGTTACTGAGGGTATTAGTTACTGAGGGTATTAGTTACTGAGGGTATTAGTTACTGAGGATATTAGTTACTGAGGGTATTAGTTACTGAGGGTATTAGTTACTTAGGGTATTAGTTACTGAGGGTATTAGTTACTGAGGGTATTAGTTACTGAGGATATTAGTTACTGAGGGTATTAGTTACTGAGGATATTAGTTACTGAGGGTATTAGTTACTGAGGGTATTAGTTACTGAGGGTATTAGTTACTAAGGGTATTAGTTGCTGAGGGTATTAGTTACTGAGGGTTACTATATTAGTTACTAAGGGTATTAGTTACTGAGGGTATTAGTTACTAAGGGTATTAGTTACTTAGGGTATTAGTTACTAAGGGTATTAGTTACTGAGGGTATTAGTAACTATGAGAAAGATAATACGTACTGTTTCATGATAAATAATAAATAATATTTCTTAAGGTTCTATCTTTTCAAATTTTCATATGAAAGAGTCGTTAAATTATTAATATTTTCTTCGGGAATATTTCTCAGAATAGACAATCTTTTGTAAAGACAATTTGTAAAGCTTCACCAAGCACAAATACCATTTATTTCTATCAAAAACAAACTTCTATTTTGTTACTAGAACAGTATGTTTTGTAAAATTTATATATTATTTATATACTACAAATATGAACTTGTTTCGTCAATTAAAACTGTATCGTAATTATTATTTTATTTAATGTACATATCAATAATCAATGAATTATTATCGTGATTTTTCTTAATTATTGGCTACACTTTCATAAGCAAGTAAATTATAATCAGAATAAATTAAAATAAAAAGAGACTTCAAGATACTTCAAGATTGCAAAAAAAAAAATCAAATAAAAAATCTGAGAATAATTAAAAAATCATGCATCGGTAAAAATATTCCGGGATTAAAAAAGTACAGATTACGAGAAATACCGGATACGAAAAAATACGGGATTGCAAAAATATCTGGATAACAAAATATCAAACATTTTTGAAAATTTCCATATAACACAATAATCCGATCAAATATTTCCTTGAAAGATCCAATAATTTCAAAATAACCATAAATGTTTGATGGCTAACTCACTAGTAGAAGAATAAGACCTCGCCTAATCTTCTATCACCCCATTATAATTTTCTCACTGGGCAATCCCAAACATCAATTGGTTTATACCCACGCAATACACGTTCAAAGGAGTCAAAGAATGGAACCCAAGGCCAGTCAATTATGAAGTGTCACAAGATATTTTGATCCGTAGCCTGCTGAACCAGTTGGTAAATGCTTAATAGGTTGCTAGCAGCTATAGCCACATCAATAGAGGGATCTACAGGGGAAAAGATATCAAATAGAGCTAGTATGGGGATGGTAAATAAAAGTATATGGGTGTGAAATAGCTATTCCAGTTATACTTTAACTTGTCACTGCCATAGTAGTTTTTTAGAGTATAGGTATACGCATGGTAACGTCCAGTACTCTTACACTTCATTAAGTGCCGTACACACGCAAGGTTTTTTAAGTCTTTCCACCAGACTTTTTGCTAAGCTCCTCCTACTCTTTCCTCGAGAATATAAGAAAAAAACGATATAATTATTATTTATTCAAGTTGGTATCCATGATACCTGCAGGTATCATGGGTAACAACTAATAATTATTATACTAATTATATCGTTTTTTCTTATATATTCGTGGAAAAAGTAGGAGGAGCCAAAAAGTCTGTACCATAATGCTATAATACCGACTGCTTCTGTCTGTCTGTCCGTCACACTAACCTAATAACACGCTTAATTGGCAAGCAGCTGATAGGAAATTATTCTGATATCAGTTAATAGTTTCAATAACTAAATCAAATTATATTTCATTCAATTGAAAAAAATGGAGTAAAAGCGAAGTCATGGATAATTCAACTCTTAGTGTCTATAAAATTGATATATTAAAAATGCCGTCATTTTGACGGCACAAGAGTAGGTAAAATTGAAGAAGAACTAATCTCACCAAACCTCAGAGAATATTTATGAGCGAAGGTGAATGGCCTTTTCTTCACGTTTGCACATGTTATACTTCAACAGATGGAAGTGAATGTGACACTTAAGAGCATCTCTCAGGTATATCTCAGGTGCGTCTCTGAGACACAATTCACACTATTGGTGAAGATATTGGAAAACGGTCACACGTGTGTTATTGTACCACAATAAACCTCACATTTTTTCAAACATTTTCTCTCACATTTTTTCAAACATTTTCTGTCTTATTTTTTCTCACGTTTTTCAAATATTTTCTCTCACATTTTTTCAAACATTTTCTGTCTTATTTTTTCTCACATTTTTGAAATATTTTCTCTCACATTTTTTCAAACATTTTCTGTCTTATTTTTTCTCACATTTTTCAAACATTTTCTCTCACATTTTTTCAAACATTTTCTCTCACATTTTTTCAAACAATTTCTCTCACATTCTCTCAAAAATGTTCACTTGCATTCTCACTCAGCTTTTGTTGATTTATTCAAAACATTTGTTGTTGTAAGAATTTCAATAGTTTGAGTGAACATTTAGTTTAGATATGATTTCTATTTCATTTATCTATGATGTGAATTAATTTAATCGGAAGCTTCAATATAATTGTTTATAATTACGTATTCAGGAACAAATTTGGCAGTATTTAAATTTTCAAAATATTGGGAAAACATTCATAGGAACTTATTACCTTTGCAGAATGCGGGAAGGTTATATTATTGACGGCATTTATTCATTTATTTATTTATTTATTTATCATCTTGTTATTCGCATAACTGAAAAAGTGTTCAACCAAATTGCCTGAAATTTGGTGAAACGATTGGTCCATGTCCAGTGAACTGCAGGTAGAATGTGGAGAGTGACCCGGTCAAAGGTCAAGGTCACGGTCATTCATAACTCAAAAAGTATTGAACCATATTGCATGAAACTTGGTTGGACGATTGGTCAATATACAGGAACCATTTTATCCGATTTTGGGAGCGATCAGGTCAAAGGTCAAAGATCAAGTTCAAGTCCATTTATAACTGAATAACTCAAAAAATATTCAACCAAATTTTCTGAAATATGATGGAACGATTGGACAATGTCCAGGAACAATATGGTAGAATTTTGGGAGCGATCCGGTCAAAGGTCAAGGTCAAGGTCATTTAAAACTTAATAACTCAAAAAGTATTTAACCATAATGCATGAAACTTGGTGGGACGATTGGTCACTATCCAGTCATCAGTTTATTGGATTTCGGAAGCAAACGGATCAGCGGTGGCGAAGGTATGCGCTCTACCGAGTGCACGTAATCTAGTTTGTCAATATTTTTGAATTTTTCATTATAGTGGAAAACAATATTTATGTTAAATCTGTAAAATCCAGTTCACGAAACTTTTTCCTTACTTTATATCAGTCGGATAACCTTTTTGAAAGGGAAATAAACAAACCATCTTATTTAATTAACGCGTAAATAGTATACAGGTGATATCTGATACTCTGATGATGTTTCCTCAGTCATATCGAGTAAAGCATGTATCTACAACTCAGACATTTCTTTCAAATGTTAGATAGACCCTCTACCATACTTTCTCTTCAACTTATCTTATTTTTTGGCCCATTATATAATAAGTTCTAGTACGTTAAACCATTGAAAAAATGTACATAGTTTAAATTAAAAAGACATGATATTGTTATATGTTTGTAGTACCCTCTTTCTTTGAGCGATGATAAATGATTTTTTAACTGTTTTTTATATATTTTATACAACATGGACTTTATTTTTTTTTATTCTAAACTGTTTTTTTTTTATTAAAAACTATTTTTTTTTTATTCCTTTCATTTCACGCCATTGCAATATTTTTATTTAACACTGTTTACGTTTTCTATCTAACACAATTTTATATACATTTTTTAATTCACACTGTTTTTATATGTACAGATTTCACAAATTTTCTTTTCCTTTCACAAATGTTAAATAAAAAAGAACATAGTGGTAAAAATATTCTAACGTTTAATAGCATTGGGTCACAAAAAAATGAAAATTTAATAGACCCAAAAAATTAGCCCAAATATAATTTCTTAATAAAATTCTGGATTTAAACGGATACAAAAAATGCAAAAATTTCGTTTAAGAAATACATCATTAAATGTCATACCACTATCTATGCTAATAATTAAAAGTAGTGTATTTATTTATTTACTAGTGTACTCTCACGTTAAAAATAACGGGTAATCATCATTACCCGTTATTAGGTTACTTTTAATAAATTCAATTAAAATTAAAAGAATTCTGCATAGTCTAATTTATTTTATAGATAAAATACATTTAAAAATTGAATAAGAACAGGGTATTTAAATACCAAGTCAATATATTCCCGTGCGTATCATAGTTACATTCTTCATGTTTAATACCCGTCGTGTAGAAGTGGACACCAAATAAATAAATAAACACACGAGGGAAATTATTAGTGTAGGCTAATTAATTTATTTATTTGGTGTCCGCTTTTACACGATGGGTATAAAACATGAAGAATGTAACTGTGATACGCACGGGAATATATTGACTTGGTATTTAAATACCCTGTTCTTATTCAATTTTTAAATGTGTTTTATCTATAAAATAAATCGGACTATGCAGAAAATTTTATTTTATTTTAATCCATTAAAAGTATCCTATTGAAGGGAAATAAATTGGTATTGATGATGACCCGTTATTTTTAACGGGAAAGTACACTAGTTTTAAATAGTTTTTAGATTACTATGTGATATGTGTTCTAGTGAAAAGGGAGGTACCTGTCACCAGATGTTAAATATACCTTCAGAGTTGCCATGTCGTGATTTACTGAATAAAATGAAAAAGGGTACATTCTGAGTTATCGGACAGTTCCACATTTTAGACCTTATAAAAAGTACATAATAATTATAATATTACTAGTAAATTTAATTAATGGTTAATGAATTCTGCAGGTATATTGAATAATAATTAAATAACGATATGAATACTAATAATTTATTATTCATTTTTTATTTGATCGAAAATGGAAAACTGTCCGATAACTTGGAACTTCCCCTAACCAGTTAGATATATTATATTACCTGTAAAATGGAAGGAATCTATACTCATTTTAAATTGTAAGTCGCAATATATATCTTACATATACCAATTCAATGGAAATATATTACTTTCTGATAAAAAGTAAGAATAGAAAAGTATTTATAACAACGAATTAATTTAACTTTAATTTAAAATTAAAATAACCGTAACTCTAAATTAGTTTATCTGTAATTCAAATTAAATGAGCGGAAATTCTAAATAATTATTAGCCTTATCTCAGGTTTAAATTAATTTAATATAATTTAATTCTAATCAATTTTATGTAGTAATAAATTAAAAATTGAAGATCAATTTGAATCAAATTATAAATACTCAATTTCAAACGTTTTGTTGTATTTAATTTCACATAATTAGTTACTTGACGGGCTCACGTGGCCAGTCTGGTAACTAATTATGTATTTTTTTGCTGGTATTTTTAGGGTTAAATTGAAGTGAATCGAAATCAGCAAATAAGTAAAGAAAAATGATATAAAATAAAATGAAGATATATATTATTATATTGTGATTAAACATATACTATTCTTACACATGGTGGATACTACCCAATATGAAATTAAATGTAAAAATCTCCTGCCCTGTTAACTTTAAATACTCATCAATATATGTAAAATATTTTACAAGTCTCGTATTAAAGGATGCCAAAGATACAACCTTTGAAAAAAATCTGAAAAATCTGGCAACCCCTTTCATAACAATGAGAAAAAGGGGGGTGAGGGAAGTTTTGACCCCCCCCCTTTCTCCCTCCCCCTTACACCTGCTATTGGTAGGGTTAAGTTCAACAGGTGTTTTGCGAAATACATATATGTATGTACCTCTCCCACTATCTGCTATTTTATTGTCCATGCTATAAATCGTACCAGAATAGACATCCGAGAGAGAATATCAATGTTACTGGAACACCTGTCACAGGTGTAAAATGGGTCGATAGTTCACTGGGAAATATACCTGTGATGTTAGTGATTACATTACTGTAATGTTATATTCATATATTCTCTGAGCTTTTTATAATGTTCTGTTTTAATTATTTAGTTTATATTCGTTGTTTTGTGCGATTTTCACGTTTTTTCAATTAAGTTTCAATTTTCTATAGATATTATTACAAATGACCCCAAGGAAGCAGTCAGAAAGAAAAATCACTTCAATGTAGTTATTTGTCCAAAAATTCCTAACTCTTTTTTTTAGAAAAAAATGTAAAAATGTTTTCTGGAGCAAATTGCCCGAATATTGTCGACAACCCTAATATTGGTAAATAATAAATATACCTGATAATAGTATTATTAATAATATTATATAATCAGTCCTGTCATTCATTCATATTCTTATAATTTTAAAGTAAACCATTGAAAAAAAGTAGCAATTTATTTTTTTATGTTTTACAAGTTTGTATACATTTATTATGTATTTATTATGTATTTATTTTGTATTTATTTTGTATTTATTTTGTATTTTCTACTTGTTATCAGTTACTTAAAATAACTTAATATTGCACTAATATTGTTAACTACATTATCCTAATATTGTTAACTACATTATCCTAATATTGTTAACTACATTATCCTAATATTGTTAACAGCATTGCACTAATATTGTTACATTATTAACCCTAATATTGTTAACAACATATCTCTTATATTGTTAACTACATTATCCTAATATTGTTAACAACAATGTTCTAATATTGTTAACTACATTATCCTAATATTGTTACATTATTAACCCTAATATTGTTAACAACATATCTCTTATATTGTTAACTACATTATCCTAATATTGTTAACAACAATGCTCCAATATTGTTAACTACATTATCCTAATATTGTTAACAACATTGCACTAATATTGTTAACCACAATGCACTAAAATTGTTAACCACAATGCACTAAAATTGTTAACAACATTGCACTAATATTGTTACATTATTAACCCTAATATTGTTAACAACATATCTCTTATATTGTTAACTATATTTCACTAATATTGTTTACAACATTGCCCTATTACCTAATATTGTTACAACATTGCCCAGATATTGTCAACAACATTGCCCAGATATTGTCAACAACATTGCCCAGATATTGTCAACAACATAGTTTAGGCGTGCTTTAAGGAAGTATTTTGTTGACAGTTATGTTACAGATTTGTGATATTCTAATTGTTTTTTTTTTGCTATGTATTATGTTGAACAGTAGTGTAGTGGCTGTATTGAAATATTTCTTTATACGTTGGTATACTTTGTTGTATCATGACTTATTCATAATATATTTACTATCGTATTTTTGTGATAAAAGTGTGCTGTTTAACTAAACTATTTTTTAACCTTACCAGAAAATTCCTTTTGTTAGAGGTAATTATAGGAGGGCTTGGTGATAATGTTTTTATGTTTTCATCAATAAATCATTAATTATCTTTATCCTTAATTTTGAAAAGATTTTAGTGCAATGTTGTAAACAATATTGGGGCAATGTTGTAAATATATTAGTGCAATGTTGTATCAATATTAGAGCAATGTTGTAACAATATCAGGTCAATGTTGTAACAATATCAGGTCAATGTTGTTGACAATATCAGGTCATGTTGTAAGAATTTATATTTCGCAGATACACAGGAAGAGCATGCCAAGCTTTTACACAAGAAAATTCAACACTATGTTCAGTAGAAGTTAACCTATGGTATATGATTAGAGGTTCCCTAGAGTGCCTAGTATTGTAAGCATTATTACAAAGAGAAAACTTTTCCCTATTCTTAAAAAAATACAACAACAACAGATAACTATGCACATACTTTACATTCACAATTACAGTTTTATGGAAAAGAGGTTCAGTATGCGCCAAAAAATCACTACTGGTAATAATTCTAATTATTATCTTTTTGAGCATTTCAAGAGTATTCAGATTAGTATCATAAGTCTCTCCCCACAGTAAATTACCATATAGCAAGTAAGGATAAAATAAATTATAATATAAAGCAATCAATGATCTACATGGGAGGAACCCAAGCAACCATGACACATTGTGCCAACATAGGCACTAGATGGTTAGATGGGCAAGAGATGGAAGACTGAAAAGATATATATATAGTATATCAACATTATATGGCTGAAACTTGATTAACATATTGGCAACATCTTGGGCCAAGATGATTTCAACATAACAGCCCATACTGTCACCATGTTTGCCCATTTTGCAAAAAACACACAGTACCAATACGATTTGTCAACCTAGAGCCCACACGGGCCCCATTAACTTTGGTTGCTTGGGAACTCTCTCACTCTATCTATAAACTACTTCTACGACCTTCGACAACTTGGAACATACGTTACAAATGTGCTCTTTAAATCTGAGATTGCAGTCCAAAGTTATACCTAAAAACCTATCATTATCCTCCAATTCAACATCAACATTATTCACGTGTAAACGCTCGGTTAAGTCAAGATTAGTAGATTTGTTATAGAACACCATTGCACTCATATTTTCAGCATTAAGTGACAATCTACTTGCAACAGACCAAGAGTTTATTTTTGAAAGTTCATTATTCATATTGCATTACAGGTCTTGGATGTCTGGTCCAGAAACGGAAACGGTAATGTCATCTGCAAATAGTACAGTTTTCAACAAGGGAGAAACTTTGGGAAAATCATTAACATACAAGGTGAAAAGCAAGGGGCCCAAAACACTCCCCTGGGGAACACCAATTGTCACATTCTTAGTAGAAGAAAAAGAACTACCAATCCTAACACATTGCTTACGGTTATCTAGGTAGCTCTTGAACCAGTCAAGGGCTGCTCCTCTAATCCCATACAGCCTAAGCTTGGACAGCAAAATACTATGGCTGACGGTGTCGAAGGCCTTGGAATAGTCTATGAACACTCCTACAGTATGATTTCTCAACTCTAAGTTACCATAAATATATTCAGTAAAGTCAATAACAGCATCAGTAGAAGAAAGGCCTCTCCTAAATCCAAACTGGTTGTTAACAATAATAGAAAATCGATCAGTGAACGATAAAAAGACGGGTAGCCATACATTTCTCTATAACCTTACTAAATAAAGGCAAAATAGGAATAGGACGGTAATTATTGACATTAGATTTATCCCCTTTTTTGTGAATAGGCACCACTATTGCTTTCTTAATGTCAACGAGAAAACTACCAGTAGAAAACGATTTATTTTTAATAAGTGAAAAATGATATTTTAAAACTGAACCACTGTTCTTTAAGACATTTACAGAAATAGTATCAATATCACATTTTGTATTATTTAGACACATAAAAACCTTATTAACCTCATCCTCCGTAACTGGATCTAGAAATATAGAATAGGGATTGGTACTAATAAAGGAAAGAAGATCATCACCAGTGACAGGAAAAGCACTGTCAATTCTATCAGCAACAGAACAAAAATGTTCATTAAAAGTTTGAGCGATCTCATCATCACTAGTAATAGTACCCTCGTCACCACTGACAGAAGTTATTCCCTGCTTTACTGTGCCATACTAAGTAATTATACGCAAATCTTTCAAAGTTTTTTAAGGTCACTCGCATTATCAATAAACCTATTCTTATAATAGCACATCTTTGCTCTTTTTATCACATTATTCGCATAATTTCTCACCCTACGGTATTCCAAATCAGTAGTCAGGCCAAGTTTGAGTTTTTTAAAATAGTTCGATATATATTTAACTAGACTAAGGACATCAGGTGTAAGCCATATACTTATTCTCTTGATCTTCAGAGGGAAGCATCTACAGTAGAGGTTATTAATAGTTTCAATGAAAAACCGTGCGGTCTAGTTAACGTCAGCAATATTATTTAAAGTGCTCCAATCAACAGCGGAAACTAGATTACGAAAATTCAACAGGTTGTCATTAGAGAAGGGTCTGAATTTGCATTCAACTAATTTACTAAAATTATTACACATCAGTATTTTCCTAGGTATTCCTTCAAATGTAGAACAATGGTCACTAATATTATCCAGCAGAATACCAGTGCATTTAACACAGTCCTTAACAAAATTACACCATATATGATCTAAGAGAGAAACATTCTGGTTATGATTAGTTGGTGGAAATCGTGTAGGTTTTATTACTAAGTGGCATGAAGTTAAAAGTTCTAAACACAGCTGTAAAATGCATTACATTGTTATTGTCTTGATCGAGTAAATAAATATTTAAGTCACCAAGTAGGCAAGTGTCACGTTTCAAAGAAGTATCAGAGAACAATTAATGTAAGGAGGTAGTCACATTAATTAGATATAGTGTCAGAGTGTGGTCCATAAATCGCAACTAAATTAATATCGAATGAGACCAGAGAAATCTTTACAGTACAAGATTCAATAGTGTCATTACTTAAAGAAAATTCATCAACTTTATATGCAGAGTAGGAGCTCTTCACGAATATAGGAACTCCCCCACTTCTACGATCATTTCTAATAGTATGGAAAAAAACATAGCCACTAATTTCCACGGGTTCCCTAAACCAAGTTTCCGTCAAAACAAAGATATCCGGAACAACATTCGCAGCAGATAATTCAGATTCCAGTGAATCAAAATTTTAATAGAAACTCCTAATATTAACATTCAGAACTAAGAAACAATCATCACAGATTAAATCACCAACATAATCTAGAGAGTAGTACAGAGAGCCGCCACCAGTAAGCCCGGGAAATAGTTGATTAAAAAAATTATCATCGGGATCAATATTGTTAGGAAAAGGAACATTAATACGGTTAGGCGTTAGATCAGTAACATATCAGTGAAGGAGAAAAAAATTAATATTACAATAGGACGAAACAGTAAACACAGACATTAATAAACGAACATACTCCCATATAGAGAAAAGAGAAGCAGCATTTGTACACACGGGAAACTTAAGTGAACGGGTATAAGTCACGCACGCGGGCACAAGTCTACAGTAAATAGTATTAACATAAAGTAGAGGAGGCGTAAGCAAATATTTGGCAAAGGACCAAATAGTACAAGCTAGTAATAAATAAAAATTAGACTGATAGATCAATAAGTATAGATGGAATTAGGTATCGTTAGACCAAAACAGAATGTATACGCAAACAGTATACGAACTATTAACCCCGATATGAAAATATTTCAATTTAACATTATACATTAGATGAGGCGTAATTACCTTGATATTGTTAACATAATTGCACTAATATTGTTAACATAATTGCACTAATATTGTTAACAATATTGCACTAATATTGTTAACAACATTGCACTAATATTGTTAACAACATTGCACTAATTTTGTTAACAACATTGCACTAATATTGTTAACAACATTGCACTAATATTGTTAACAACATTGCACTAATATTGTTAACAACATTGCACTAATACTGTTAACAACATTGCACTAATATTGTTAACAACATTGCACTAATGTTGTTAACAACATTGCACTAATATTGTTAACAACATTGCACTAATATTGTTAACAACAACGCACTAATATTGTTAACAACATTGCACTAATTTTGTTAACAACATTGCACTAATATTGTTAACAACATTGCACTAATATTGTTAACAACAACGCACTAATATTGTTAACAACATTGCACTAATTTTGTTAACAACATTGCACTAATATTGTTAACAACATTGCACTAATATTGTTAACAACATTGCACTAATATTGTTAACTACATTGAACTAATATTGTTAACAACATTGCACTAATATTGTTAACAACATTGCACTAATATTGTTAACAACATTGCACTAATATTGTTAACAACATTGCACTAATATTGTTAACAACATTGCACTAATATTGTTAACAACATTGCACTAATATTGTTAACAACATTGCACTAATATTGTTAACAACATTGCACTAATATTGTTAACAACATTGCACTAATATTGATAGGAATTTTGTCATGCGGATTGGAAAAAATAGGTTTAAATTTATAAATTGTATATTAAAAGTTTAAAATACCTGGTGCAATTTACATTAATACATTTATTTTTAAATGTTAATTGAACATATTGTACTTTAACTAGTTTTTTTTCCCAGTGTTAAATAGCCACAAAATTGCAAATAAAATTAAGTTGAATCTACTTAAAATAATTACAAATCATCTACATATTTAACCAGTTATATTCATTCATTACCAAAAATTTATCTAGTTTCCAACTTTTAAATTTTATTTTAAATTTCTTTTAAACTTATTTTTCAATTCCCTTGCATTTTTCATTTCACCGAACAACTTTTATGAGCATCTTTTTCATTGTACATACAATAATATATTGTAGATCATCAACAATGGTAATAAATTCACTGGAAGAGCAGATAAAACATGTTTATAAAAGAACATTTGGTTATAGTCAATAAAACTAGTAGCTACATACAATCTAAAATAAATTGGAACATAGGAGACCTATTTTGTCTTGCCTTTTGGTATTGTTTTCTTTATGAACATTAATTAGGCAGAAACCAATGCATTTGTTAAAAAGTAACTTTATTATTAAAAAAAGAAATTAGAGAAGGCAAGTACTGATAATAGTTATATTATTCTTGAAATATACAAATTATTTACAAAAAATAAATATCCTGAAGACTGATTGAGTAATAATCTTTATATTTTTACATTGAAAATTTTAAATGATGAGCTTTTCCTAAAACTAAAGGTATCTTGTTCCACACTTTAATTGAGTTATAAACAAATTATGATATGAAATGGAAGAACCTATAATATAGGTTATTACATAATCTTGAATTCTTAAACCAGTTTCACAGGAGTTGCTATCATCGTGAAATGCTTTTAGTTTGTCATTTAAATTACCTAATTCATAAATCTTAACTGCGATGAAATAGTTATATATATTACAAAAAAGAAAAAAAATCCTATATTCTCTATAAACATCAGACAAATCACCAGGTAACCACCTCAAAAATTGTTCCTGCACTCTAGTTACTTTCTTTTTGATTTCCATGATCGAGGCTCTCCAGTCCCCACACAGTTACAGCATATGATTAATAAGGATATATAAGAGTGTAGTACAAAGTGAATAAGATCCTTAGAGGGAGGAAACTTTTCATTCCGTAAATTGGTATCGTGGACCTTTACAAACTTCACTGTTGTGAACCTTGAAATCAGGTTGATCATCCAGAGTCACTCCCAGAAATTTTTGCCTCTATCACTATCACCAAAGATACGCCTCTTAGAAAAATGCTTACCGGTGGGAAGTGTCTGTTTAAAATAATCACAAGAGAGATTTTATCACTTTTCACCGACAATTTGTTAGAACACAGCCATGAGTCAGTCAATTAATGTTAATTTTCTATTCATAGTATCAACCCAAACATACATATCTATATTTGAACTATACAAGAAGTGGTGTCAGCTGCAGATTGTACACTCATGACGTTAACGTAAGCTCTATACATGTCTTAAATAGTAATCAAAAACAGAATTGGTCCCAGTATCGAACCTTGAGGAACACCAATAGACAGGTCCAGAGAAGTACTCAATGAATCATCAACATATAATAAAATCTGACTTCTGTTAAATGGATATGATTCAAACCATCTCAATTATATATGCCAAGGGTAAGGATCCAAGTTATCGTCAGTTTCATGTTTTTCTCGTTAGAAATAACGTTTTTTCAATGTAATTAATATTGAAGTAAATAAACAATCCACGGGCAGATGAGGCAGTGTTCCACTGCCCTGAGCCTCAGACGCCGAGAGATATAGCTTCGCTTTCGGCATTCAAACCACACAGGGTCCAACATGTCTTTAGATTTAGCTATTCTATGATTAATGACTAATATATTATATCCTGTATTGTTCAAATTGCTCTTCGAATTAATTTATTTCTCTGTGCAGACTGATATATTTTATAAATGGTTAATACGCATCAAATTGAATAAAAATATCAAATTGAGAACAGCCTATCAATATATCTCAGTGCGTATCATGGCTACATTCTTTATTTTTTCCTACCTAATTACTGAAAGTTGGACACTAAATATATATATTTACATCAATCTCTATTATATTGAGATACAGGCCTAAGTATTATTTAACATCCAAGATACCTATTCAACTTTTTATTCCCCAAACTTTCTCTTTTCATTAGATAGAGACTCTATAAGTTCTTGACGATGTCAAAAAGGTAATGAAAAACCATTAGTACAAACCAATTTATATATTTAATCCAGAGTAATGCAAATTTTAATGAAATTCAATTGAAAAATATAATTTTAAAGAATATGAAATTTCCATTCCTAAAGTCCGTCGATACACAACTCGTAAAATTTTTACTCAGCATACGGCAGGAATGGTCAACGAGTTGATCTAATTCAAGAAAAAGTCTACACCTCCAGGTGTTTGTGAACCTATAATGATTGTGGTGTCTGTGACGGTTGTGTTTCCAACATCAATGGGTTCAGTGACGGTTGTGTTTCCAACATCTGTGGGTTCAGTGACAGTTGTGTTTCCAACATCTATGGGTTCAGTGACGGTTGTGTTTCCAACATCTATGGGTTCAGTGACGGTTGTGTTTCCAACATCTGTGGGTTCAGTGACGGTTGTGTTTCCAACATCTGTGGGTTCAGTGACGGTTGTGTTTCCAACATCAATTGGTTCAGTGACGGTTGTGTTTCCAACATCTATGGGTTCAGTGACGGTTGTGTTTCCAACGTCTATGGGTTCAGTGACGGTTGTGTTTCCAACATCTGTAGGTTCAGTGACGGTTGTATTTCCAACATCAATTGGTTCAGTGACGGTTGTGTTTCCAGCATCTATGGGTTCAGTGACGGTTGTGTTTCCAACATCTGTGGGTTCAGTGACGGTTGTGTTTCCAACATCTATGGGTTCAGTGACGGTTGTGTTTCCAACATCTATGGGTTCAGTGACGGTTGTGTTTCCAACATCTATGGGTTCAGTGACGGTTGTGTTATCAGAGATTATGGGGTCTGTGGTGATTTCAGTTGTTCCGGTGGTTTCTGTAGTTATCATGGGTTTTGTGGTGGTTGTCTCTTCAGTGGTTATTGTTGTTGTATCCGGATCATGGCATACGTAAGCTGTAAAATAAACATCGAAGATATAATTTAGCTACTGATTACATTTTTAAAACGAATACCATAATTTCATAAAGTTAGGCTAAAAATTATATATTTATTTCAAGAAGTCATACGTACTACGATCGGGGTGGTAGGCAATGTACAAATGTACTGCAACATCGCCATCGCAAGTTTGATCTAGAGTTGAGATAATTCCGCTCAGCCCGTTGTCAGGGTACAAAATGCATCCGTTAATAGCATCGAAAGTAATTACGGGGAAACCTGACAAATAGTAAAATTAGGAATGAATCGAGGTCATGTTTACACCAAAATATTAAAATCTTTTGGATTCAAGAAGAAGAAACTGTTCGATAAAATGTGTACGGATGTAAAACCTGCTTTCTCTTTACTGAATGATCTGAGAAAACGGTTGTCCAAACCTTTTCCGACCAGGTAGTATCAGAAATCAAATGTAAAAAACAAAAGAGATCACGCTATCAAAAAATTGTATATGATCTGAATAGCTCTATAATCGCTACTAGGAAGTATATTTACCATTTTCTTAATGAGAACTCACATAGATCAAATGCCATGAAAAGACAGTCAAAGTAGTTATCAATCCAAGGAATTGGGTATTCGTTGAATTTTAGGGCATCTACGAGAGCTTGAGAGTCAGAGGAGAATTTTACGTAAATGGTCCTGTGTATATCAAAGGTTGTCAAGTATTGTATAAGCTCAAACGTATCAAACTTCATCTGCAACAAAAGATGGTACGAAATTAATGTTAGTAAAATGCATATTAGGTAGAATCTTTGGTTGGCCTATACTTCTATAGTATCAGGAGCAACTTAAAATACAATGGCTCCACAAATAATGAATATCAAGCAGTTATTTTTATTCAATATATAAATCAGAATACAAGTTAAATTGATTTGTTACAAGCTTAGGTATAATTTTTCATTAGAAAATATTTTAATCAATAATAATTTAATTGAAAGTTACTTACTGTTTGAGTGAAGACGGATCCGAGTAACTGAGCATCGGATGTCCCAGCCAACATCTTGGGAAATAGAAAAATATTTTACCTTCCTTAATTCTTTCCTTTTAATGATTTTTTTTTTCGGCTTGGAAATGAAATTAAAATTCAATAAAATAATTTTGCGTAAAAAATTAGGTAAAAAAAAATGTAGGTAACGAGTTTTTGAACGATTCCACATTCTCAATCATACAAAAAAAGTAAAGAGTTACATTTAATAATTCTATAACAATTATTATTTAATTTTTATTAATAATTAGGAACCAATAATATCATGGTAATACGAGTTAGAAAAAAATTATGCATAAATATAATAATTATTATATACTATATAATTTTTCTATCAGATCGAATGTATGAAACAACCCGATATTCGTAACCATAGATGACCAAATAGTCTTTTTTATTTTTCGTACATTTAGTTTATCTTCAATTATAATTTGGATAAGAGGATTTGGTTACGAAGATCTAACCAAAAATCAACCAAATAAAAATTAAAGTTAATTGACAAAATTAAAATTCAAAAATGAAATGAGAGGAAGTAGTGAATTTTTAAAACAAATTTCATGTTATAATCGCTTGAATTCCGTTCTTATTCACCAAATGTTTGGTTATCATTAAAATATGAAAATGGAAAAAACTTGTAAATAAAATTAAAAATTTTTAATAAAATAAAATAAAAATTATTAATAAAATGAAAAATAAAATTATTTATAAAATGGAAAAAATTACAAATAAAATATAAATAAAAATTATACATAAAATGAAGTAAAATTTAAATAAAATGAAGAAAAATTTAAATAAAATAAAAAAATAATTGAATTAGTTTCAATTTCCCAAAAAATTCCAATTAACACAATATATAAATTAGAGCTTAGATGAATAATTTGATTTTTTTTTCAAAATTTCAAAGTAACTTACCAGGGAAAACAGCAAAATAAATGCTAAGTTCTTCATCTTCAACAGGTTGAGTTTCTATCTGCGAAATATAGTTATTCACTTCACACTTTTCAATCTAGACTGCGTAAGCGACAACTAGTCACTGGTATTTAAACACGTCCTCAGAGTTGCCATGTCGTGATTTTTTAATTTAACCAAGTGTTCCGACGATGCGTCACTCTAGTTATTAAAATAGATTGAGTACTACGCAGAAAATCCATATAATGTTTATATTAGTTGAATTATACTAATATTTTAAGGTTTACAAGATAAAAATTAGACGAATTTATAAGTTCATATAATCAAATTCCAGTTCATTTAATACAGCTGAAAAATATATTGAATAAAATGATCAAAATACAGTTCAAATCATGACCTTCAAGTTCATCAAATTCAATAAAAAATATAAATCCACTTTACGTAAATTATATGATTTTAATTATGATTCAAGTTCATATAACTCAAACTTATCCTCGAATAATTTATATAATGTAATATAGGGTTAGTCCCTATTTATCGGACAGTTCCACATATTCGACCACATAAGAAAAAAGTATTAGAGGTTATTTAAACTCTGCGTTGAAGGTTTTTTCAGTTTTCAAGCTTTCGAATAAAAAGATTTCTATTCATCATCAGGAGGAGGGTGGAAAACCCGGACCTGACAATGAATTTTATGACCAATGGTTGTATGTTGGATACCGACTTTCTATTTCAGCTATCTAACCTATATTTTATTAATATTAATTAATCTATTAAATTTTAAAATATGAGACAAAAATTAAAGAGATTTTTGTTACTACCTATAGCTATTGCTGACTACATTAATTCTATAGAATAATTCTACTTTCTTATATCTGTAACAATATATAGTGTGTTTTATTATTCTCAATTGTCTTTTTGTTTCTATGTATGTCCTCTATTCCTAATGCGCTACTTGTTGCTATATGCATGTCCTCTTGCTTATATACGTGTCCTCTTGATCCTAAGTGTGTCCTTTTGTTCCTAAGTGTGTCCTGTTTATCCTAAGTGTGACCTATTGATCCTAAATGTGTGTCCTATTAATCCTATGTGTGTCATGTTGATCATGTAGATCATGTTGATCAAAAGGACACACATTTAGGATTTATAGGACACACTTAGTCTTTGTAGAGCACTGTTTAGTAATCAGTCTTATGATTCTTCTCCACCCAAAGTAACCTTGTGTGTATCCTTCAAAAGAGGCCTGGTAATAGGTGAAACATAAGAGGCAATTAGTTTCAGTATTCTACAATGGGTGGTGACTCTCTTGAAAACTGCATCCCTAGTTTCCAATGGTTTCCTCTTGATCAAGGCTATTGACCAAGAGAGAAGCTCTAGCTATTTTGTATATGTTCCTATCATTGCGTGTAATCTTTTTTCAGGAGATCAACAATTAATTCCTACACTGTACGTAGGCGTAAATATAATAAATACAATTTTACAGCATATATGATATTTTTTTAGAAAATAGCGCTGCCGCTACATTTTGCTGAAGCGGCAGCGGCAGCGCCTCCACATTATTATGCATGTAGCGGCAGCGATGGAGCCGCTGCTTTTCAGTAGCGCTGCCCACCTCTGCCCGTGTGCCACTTCGAAATTAAAAACATCACCATATTTTTAATTTCGTTCATATTATTTTTTAACGCACCAAACATAACATAAAATATCAATGCAATTCATACTTTTGAGATTGAGAATCAGTTTCGTATTCATATAGTCCACACACGATCCAGTTGAATCACGAAAAATAGCATCGATATTGAAAAAAAAAAAACGGTAAATTACCCCTCTTGGGCGACAAGCTACCTCTACGCATTGGATCTTTCAAATAGCTGACGGTTAACGGGTTGCACACATTCAATTGCAATAAGCAGTTAATCCAACAATTATGAACCATTGAACATGTTTAAACGAGTTGTCCGAACTATCTCTATGGCCGAATTCTCCTGGTTCTCCCCTATATTACTGAAGAGAAGCCCACAAACAAACATACACATAATAGCTTGGACCAAAAACGTGTTTAAATTGCTTATAATTACATGGCTACTGCAGATGCCGTCAGGAGGGAAAGGGTTAAATTGATAAAGGACTTATAAGTAAGTTATCATTTGATTATATGTAGACTATTATCCACAGCTATGTTATATGTGAAAACTATTATCAATAGTGTAACAGGAAACTACAAACAGAGGGTAATTTAAATGCTCGTTTCTTTGATAACAATATATTATAAGTCTTATCAAAGATTATCTGAAAGTACAACACCAAGTGAATCAAATCATCAAATAAGGTACATATGTTCAAGTTTGTACGCCAGACTATTGGAGAGAATGCTGTGAGTTTGACCTCAGCCATATATCACAGAAGAGAGGGAAGTAAAGAGAACTAGATTATGCGCACTCGGTAGAGCGAATCCTTCACAACCTCTTATAAACTTTTGACTCGTTTGCTCTCAAATATAATACACTAGTAAATGGATAATGACCAATCGTCCGACAAAGTTTCATTCAATATGGTTGAATACTTTTTGAGTTAGTGAGTTATAAATGACCTTGACCTTTGATCGAATTTCTCCCAAAATTCTACCAGATGGTCACTGGACAATGACCAATCGTCTCACCTTTTTTCAGGCAATTTGGTTGAATACTTTTTACTAAGTTAGGCAAAAAAATAATTTTTCACTTGATAAATAATTGATGTGTAAAATAAAACCTTCTGCATTTTGCGGAGGTAATAAGAGTTTATGAAGAAGGCTGTAACTAAGATATGTTTTGTTATCACTGATTTTTATTATTAATCTATGCGTCCATCCTTCGATCAATAATTTCAGAAAAGGAAAAATGTTTAGTTTTGACCTCGTCCAGCGATTACTAAAGGGAGAGAGATGTAATTTTGACCTCGACCAACGATTACTTAAGAGAGAGAGAGATGTAATTTTGACCTTGACCAGCGATTACAAAAGAGAGAGAGAGAGAAGTGAAGTGAAGTGAAGGATAGAGATGTAATTTTGACCTCGGCCAGCTATTACTAAAGAGAGAGACAGAGAGATATAATTTTGACCTCGACCAGCTACTACTAAACTAAAGAGAGAAAAAGAGAGAGGGGGGGGGGGGAGGAGCGAGATGTAATATATTGACCTCAAATATTTTAAAATAAAATAAAAGTTTATTAATTAATATACAAATTTGAAATTTAATTCAAATGGAAAATTCTTTTTTTAATAAAAATTTTTTTAATACCGCTTCACTCCCCACCCTCCAAAAAAAAACAATTAAGGGAATAACTCAAATAATTCTGGTTCCATAACTTAGCTTTGAGACTCTTGTTTGGGTGTTGTGTCCTCTTTTTAATGCATCTAGTCAACTAATCATTTGATGTGAGATCCAAATAGACCCTCAATACCTGTGCTGACAGGTCATTTGACAGACCTGACAGGTATAATTTACAATACTGTCCATCTGTTTTTGAAAAACTTTTAGATTGATTTTAGCTCTAATATTTTAACTCGTTCTCGGGAGACTATAAGAATATTATTAGTTATTTAGGTCTTGTATATTTAGAATTATATGTAATACATGAAATTAGATATTTTGTTTGTACTTATTAGGCTTGTTCAGAAAATGTGTGGGTTTGTTCGAGCATCAGTTAGGTCTTATTATAAATTATTGTAATTAACAGAATTTTACAACTTACCAGGGATCAAATTACCGGAGGTCAAATTACTGGGGATCAAATTACAAGGGAACCAAATTACCATGGGGCCAAATTACCAGGGACCGATTACCCGGGGACCAATCTACCGGGATCAAATTACCTTGCACCATTTCACCAACTGACACGTTGATTTTTGTTGAGTAGACCAAGACCATTATCTATTTGTTGATTTCCACGGGTCCACCCAATATAACTAAATTATAGCTATAACGTATTCAGGTTAAGTTCTGAATTATCGGACTGTTCCACAATATTGAACTTTATAAGAAAAAAAAATATATTAATTAAAATTTATCTTTTATTTTCGCTGGTATCATGGATTTAAATAAAAGATAAATATTATTATTATATACTTCTTCATTTATAATCAAATATGTGAACCGTCCGATAAATCGGAACTGAAACTAATATCACAATGTATGAATTATTCTACGATAAATTTGAGATAAATGAACTTCCTTCTTAATAAGAATCAACTAATTAAAACTAAACAGACTTTCTATCTTCTTCGATTTTATGAACTTGAAGGTCATTTTTTGAAATTTACTAGGTTAAACTCTGTTCTGTTATGTCTACTAGCTTCATTTCTGATCCTTAACTTAGTTAAATTATTATGATTTTGCCAATAATTGGAATAAGAATATAATTTCGGAATCATAGATACCACATTAACCGATTTGGTGACCGGTATATTCCAACCCGGTATATTCCACCCCGGTATATTCCACCCGGGTACGGGTATATTCCACCCCGGTAAATTCCACCCCACTTTTCAGGTTAGGTTTGGTTAGTTATTAATTTTTGTCATTTATTAATATTATTTATAATACTAGGTAACTTGCATTTTCACTGTATCGAATTAAACCTTTTGTTGACTAATCACAAGCTGTAAATTTTTCACTACACATGTAACAGAACAACAGAAAGAAAGTCTGTGTGAATGCTCTTTATGAGTAGAGGTATTTAGATTTTAAATCTCAAGCTTATTTTTTTACCTATTGCCAACACAAAAGCGATATTAATTGTAAGATGAGGTCATATAGTACTTCTTGTTATATTTATCTCATTTTGAATTTGATATTTTAATTTCTTGTAAGAGTGGTGGCTTTTGACCTAAGGCTTTTTTTACGTTTTTTTGTTTTGACCAAGATGTTTTCGATATAGAGGTGAGGATTATTGTACAGGGTTTAAAGACTTTTTAACATTACCATTTTAACATTGAGAGATTTTGACCAAGAGGAATTTGGTTCTATAACTCAAAACAGCAACTTATAAGCTAAGAGTGAAAACATTGAGTGGGTTGTCTCTGCCAGTCGACCCCTTCCATACCTCATTCAACCATTGTTGTAAGAACACATGTGCAGTTTCATGTTAAAGAGGAATTAATATATTAACTTGTTCAGCACGTTAACTTTGAAATAAACTA
The DNA here is from genome assembly GCA_947561585.1 of Caprella mutica. Taxonomy (NCBI): domain Eukaryota; kingdom Metazoa; phylum Arthropoda; class Malacostraca; order Amphipoda; family Caprellidae; genus Caprella; species Caprella mutica. Next base: position 93,452 of record CANNZV010003705.1, read on the forward strand.
CCATATTAAGAATATTTTTAATTCTATTAGGATAAAATTTAATTGACTTGAGCTACCTCTAAATATTGTCCAAATGTCTCAGGTTATCGTTTAAGTTATTTTTTCATCGGTACGAATTATTTAACAAATGGCAATCTAAAAATAAAATCTTTAAATTTTTATTGTCACCCAAATGAGCATTGTCACAGGGGTGGAATTTACCGGGGTGGAATATACCTGAGGTGGAATATACCGGGGTGGAATATACCTAGAACCAAGGATTTAAGCAGAAGTGTTTTCCAATTTTTTACCACTCGTTCTTCACAACTTCAAAATTGATCACTTTTTTCATCAATTCTTCCAATAAATGATAATATCGTCGATATTATCATTTATAATGTTGAAAATATACTGAAGCAAATATTAATGAAACTAAGAAAAAATTTTCTGGTTCGTTGACTTAGCTAGCTTGATTTCTGATCCGTTATCTTTACTAGCTAAATTCCTGCTCCATTATCTTTACCAGCTTCTTTTCTGGTCCGCTATTTTTACTAGCTTCTTTTCTGTTTCGCTATTTTTACTTACTCCATGTTTTTTTCTGATATAGAACATCTATTTTGGCACTAGGTTAACACCTGGTTTAACACTTGGATAACATCCGGTTAAAAAAAAAACGACATGGCAACTCTGAGGACGTCTTTATATACCAGTGACTTTTTGGTTTTCTAGGCAGTGTAGATTGAAAAGTGTGAAGTGAATAACTATATTTCGCAGATAGCACGCAACTAATTCGGTTGAAGATGAAGATCATAGCACTGATTTTGCTATTTTCCCTGGTTAGTAAAAAATCAGAATTTTTATCTGAATTCTATTTTTTAAAATTTACTTTATATGAGTATATTACAACTGTTACTCATATGTTGGACAAAATAGATTTTACTTCAATTTTGCAATTTTCTTTCAAATTTAATTTTTTTTAAATAAATTTACGTTTTAATGATATGCAGATGTTTGGTTAATACGAACGGAATTTAAGAGATAATACATGAAATTAATTTCAAATTTACTTTCATTTTCAAATATTTTTAGTTATATCATCCATCTTTGATCTTTTTTTGGTTGATTTTTGGTTAATATCTCGTAATGAAATCCTTTATCCCTATTGAATATATATTTGAAGTTAGACTTAAAATCCAAGGAATTAAAAAGTTTTTTTTTCACTCTAGCTAATTACGTTAAATTGGTAATGATGAAAAACAGTAGTTTTGAGCACGTTTTTCTGAACATAATGAAACAAAAAAAATAAAATATCTTGATTAATACCCTAAGTTAAAAGCAGTTGATTGGGTTTTTTTTGTGGTCTATACTGCATATGATCGGAACTGTAGAAACCATTTAGCAAAATTGCAAAAGAAAAAGACTTCATGCAAAATTATTTTATTAAATTATAATTTGAAATCATTTACAAGTTAAAAAAATTATATTTCTACAGATGTTGGCTGGGTCAAACGACGCAGAGTCAATTGGATCCGTCTTCTCTAAGTCAGTAAGTAACCTCCAATTATTTTTTTTATACCTAAACTTATAAAAAATAAATTTAAGTTACAATCATGATATACTTATTGTATAAAAACGAATGAATTTTTGATTTATCTTTATTTGTGACACCGGACCATAGAAGTTTTAGTTTCTCCTGAATTTACTATGGGCCCACCATTTGAACTTTCCTTCTTAAATATGAATTATACTAACGTTAATCTCGAACAATGTTATTTTACAGTCAAGATTTGGAGTTTTTGAATTTATTCAAGACTTAACAACCATCGAAGGAAACGGCCTCACTTACAAAAAATTCTCCACTGACTCTCAAGAACTCGTAGATGAATTAGAACTCGAAGAAGACCCCGTCCTACGCACATTCGGCAGATTTAGCAGATTCCGCGTCCGCTGGATTAGAAACTACTATCTCTGTGCTATCATATCATATTTGCGATGTAAGTTCTCATTGAAAAAGTGAAAAATATTATTCCTTGAAGTAATTATAGAAGTACTCGGTTCATATGCATAATTTTCGATGGAGGTTCAAGAAGCATGTGACCTTTTGCTTATTATATTTTATTTCTTAAACTACCTGAGAAACTATACGAAGTAGATAGTAGGGAAATATTTGCACAACCATTTTCTCCAGATCATTTAATAAGGAGAAAGAAAGTTCTACTTCCGTGCATATTTTGGCTAACAATTTTCTTGAATCTGAAATATTTTAATTGTTTGCTGTTAACAAGACCTCGATTCGTTCCTAATATTTGACTATTTTTCAGGTTCCAACGCTTTCCTTTTCGATAGAAGACGCGGATGCATATTATTGAAGGAAAACGGAGCCAACAGTCTCATCCAAACCTCACAGAGAACTTGCAGAAGAGATGCTAAAGTACATTTGTACATCAACGTCAACAGGCTCCGTAAGACTTCTAAACATTAATCTATAGTCTTTATGGTATTTGCTTTAAATTTATAATCAGTATCTAAATTATATCTTCAATGTTTATTTTACAGCTGATAGATGTTATCCACCAACACCAGAAACCACCACCACTGAAGTTCCACCAACACCAGAAAACACCACCACTGAAGTTCCACCAACACCAGAAAACACCACCACTGAAGTTCCACCAACACCAGAAAACACCACTACTGAAGTTCCACCAACACCAGAAACCACCACCACTGAAGTTCCACCAACACCAGAAAACACCACCACTGAAGTTCCACCAACACCCGACGCAATAGACTTCTTCTTGAGTTAAATCAGCTCAGTGACCATTCCTGCCGTATTCTGAGTAAAAAAGATACGAGTTCTATGTCGTCGGCCTTTGGGAATGGCAATGTTATTTTCTTTAAATTTTATTGAATTTTATTAAAATGGTTGTTATATTGAATTAAATAAATAAAATTGTTGTTATATTGAATTAAATAAATAAAATTGTTGTTATATTGAATTAAAAATAAAATTGTTGTTATATTGAATTAGATAAATAAAATGATTGTTACTATTGGTGTTTCGTTTCCTTTTTTACATCATCAAGAAGTAATAAAGTCATAGAGTCACTATCAGTTGAGGAACAAAATTGAATAGGTATCATGGATACCAAGTAGGATAAACGATAAATGATTTTTGTTAATCTCTTAGGCCCCCTTCACACTTGCGTTTCTCAACGCTGCGTTAAAAAAAAGGCTCATGGCAAAAAGTTGAACGGAGCCCTTCACACTTGCGTTAGAAAAAATGCTGCATTTTTTCTAACGCAAGTGTGAAGAGGGCCTTAAAGCTAACATTCTCTTAAAGATTTTTTCTTACAGAAGAACTTCAAATGCTCAAGTTAACGTTTTGTCTTACCCATATGATAATCAAAATATAAATGTTTAAATTAATTAGAAATTAGGATAGGTTTAAAGATTATGAGTAGGTAGAATATATGTGGATAGTTGTTCAATAGAAGTTAATAATTAAGAAGGAAACCACGAAGGATTCTGAAAGATTAGGAAAATTAGAATCACTTCTGGTCCAGTTATTCAGGAGCAAGTAAAGTAACGGTAGAGTCCGTTACTTCACTTTATTAAATCCTGGCCCGTTATCTTTACTTGCTTCATATCTGGTCCGTTATCTTTACTTGGTTAATTAATTATTTCAGCAGAAGTTGTTTCCATTTTTTTACTACTCGTTCTTCACAAATTTAAAATGGATCACAACCTCAAAATGGTTCGATATGGATCGAAATTGTCAGCCAATATTCTTCAAATTAATAATGTATAATTATTAATATTATCATTCAAAAGGTTGTTTATTGATAAAACTAAAGGGAATATTTATTAAAACTAATGGAAACTATCTGCTGTTTTTCATCAATTCTTTCAATTAATAAATTATGCAAAATTAATGTAAAATCATTAATGTTGTCATTTATAATGTTTTATATTTATAAAATACTAAGGCAAATATTTATTTAAAAAAATAAAGAATTCTGGTCCGTTAATTTCACTAGCTTGATTTCTGATTCGTTATCTTTACCAGCTCCATTTCTGGTCCGTTAAATTTTTTCATGTTTCTACCAATTTTGAAAGTTGAACAACTTAGATTCTAATTGAAGAAGCAGATTCGTAGACTGAGATTATTATTATTTAGAACTACGAAATGACAAACATACTCAATTACCAAGACTAGTTCTTTCATTTTCATTACTATATTGTTATTTATTCTTCTATAGTTTCAAATAAATATACAGCATGGACTAGGGATATATTTAATATTTTATAGATAAAATAAAAAATAATTTCATTGGAAAAATATAGTGTTTCTTTAAAAACAAAATCTCGTAAACTAAAAAAAATTTCGCTTCGAATATCTCAAATTTAGTAGTTCAAGTAAAAAGTCCAATGGTAAGATCCAAGTAATCATGGTTCCAAGTTTTGATCGTGTAAAGGCTTGTTTACCTATGTCAGGATTCTGTCT
>CANNZV010003706.1:0-19960 GCA_947561585.1 Caprella mutica
ATAGTGTGGTTATACTCTGAGTATATTTACGGTAAAACCCATAGTTTGGCTATACTCTCAGTATATTTAGTTACGGTAATAACTATAGTGTGGCTATACTCTGAGTATATTTAGGGTTATGAAAAGGACAGTCGGTTGAGTTCCTTGGAGTTGAAAGTAACAAAACATTTCAGAGGTGATAACATCTTAAAAAATACCGTGACAGAGAAATGTGATGGGGATGTGTCCCTATGGTTGTATTCGGTTGTAACTGTGTGGTTGTAACACTATGGTTGTAACTGTGTGGTTGTGTCACTATATGGTTGTAACAGTGTGGTTGTGTCCCTATGGTTGCAATCTGTGGTGTTCAATAACTATGTTTATCATGTTTCTTTAATTACAAGTTAAAATAATTATAGCAGTCTATACAACCCAGAGAATGTAACCTTGCAAGTTTACAACCCTAGAGCCAACCTCTAAAAGGTGTAGAGTTACTTAACTTCATTTGAGTTGCTACTGTTATAGTCAGTTAACGTACATTGGTGGGACATCTTTGTTTGTTTGGCATTGGTGAAAAAAGAGGAATAGGATAATAGCTATAATGTTTAAAGTAACATTTTATATCTTAGACTAAAAATATTTAACATGAAATGTTAATTATTTGAACTATATAAATAAAACCATGAAAAAATTAATGCAGTGCAGTTTAGGGTGTACTGCAGTTGTGTTTGGTGCATACTAGTCTCAGTGCATTCTATCTTGTATGCACCATAATATTATAGTGCATAGTGCGTATAGAATGCTAGGCAAAAAACAAAGAGAGAAAAGGATGATTACATAGAGTATTCTCAGGGATAAACAACTAAATAAAAAGCGTGTCGATAACAAAGAAAACAACAAACAACAACGGGAGGGTAGTGTTTTACCTGCTATAAAAATGCTAAGAAAAGTATCATGTACTTCATTTAAATGGTGTTATTCATGAATAATAATAACATTTTAATTTGATTTTTTTCAATTTGTTAGATATTTCAAAATTAGTAAAAAAAACTATTTAGGACAACAAATAATTTTTAGTAGCTATGGACTAAATTGAGCTACTGTCTAATTTGAAATCTTGTTGATTAATATGTTAACATTAATATTAATTCATGAATATAATAATTCATTGTTTGGAATTATTTTCTTTTATAAGTTTGGAAGAACTGTTAAAATGAAATTATATAATTTTTTATAAGGTAAATCATAATAAACTATATTGAAAATAATTTCAAGACACACATTTAAAGGTAAAGAAATGAAAAATAACAAAAAACTGATTTACGAAATAATTAGCAAAAAAACAGCAACTCGGGAAAAACACATGAAACGGAAAACTGATACTTTTTATAAGGTAGAATATATTAAATTATCTAGAAATTATTGCAAGAACCACATTTAGGGGAAAAAAAATTAATTAGTAGAAAAAATAACAGCAACTTTGAAAAAAAAAATCAGCCATGAAAAGTAAAATGAATCACACCAAACAATTAGTGATAAAAAAATCATTTAATAAAACATTCATTTTGCAATAAAATAATCATTTAAATAGAAAAATGTAGCACTAAAATAATGACTGCAAAGCAAACAAAGTAAGCAGGTGTGATGTCCTTACTTCCAGTCTGCTGATTGTACTGCGTCTCTTGGGCCTCTTGTTGCCATTCACATCGAAGAAATTCTCCACCACCTGGGGAAGCAGCGTGGGGGTGGGGGAGATCTATCATCAGCATTATAAAGTAAACAGCTATCTTAAATTATTCTTAACATTATTATCCTATTATAAATTTATAGCTAGGGTTTGTTCCGTGTTGTCGAACGGTTTTACATTTTCGATCACACAGTAGAACTCTACATCCTTTATAGTGAATGTGTAGAGTCCTGAGTAAGGGAGTAGCCTCTATAGTGACCAAATTTCTTTAGACGATACACGATAATAATAATTAATAAAAATAATGATTATGCAGAGGGTTTTAAACTTTTTTCTAAGACAAAGAATGCTATATTATAAGGCTACATTTTTACACATAATAGGAATCACACATGTTCTATTACTTTGACGTATGTAACATCACGTATTATGAACGTGACAAGGGAGAAATAACATAGATTCAGAGATAGGTTCTAATGGACAGAGATAGGGAAAAGTAACAATTACAGATGCGAAACAAACACCGAATGAAAATTTCAAACCGTTCTCTCTACAATTAAAATATTTTGTGAGTTTCTTAAATATTTTACCTACATGCATGCATTTCTTATTTTTTCTCATAATAATAACCTACGAGTTATTTAATAAGAATACACATTTTAACATATATATTACATCTATGGCATAAATTTCAGAACAGTTTAAAGTTTAAAAATAATGTAGATATGAGAGAAATACTTTATAGTATTTTATCTTTCTTATCTAAGTTAGGGGTTCGTAGTTAAGATAAGCCGCTGGTGACTTACTAGAGCATGTACTGGAAGATAAAAAAAAACATAGTGGACCTAGTAACAGTTGACTGACTGTCTGACCCAGAACTGGATTTAATGGGTCTGTAAACGATTAAAAAGGAGGATGGAATGAAGAAAGGAATAGAAACGGTGATAAATGAGGTAAATGTAATTTAAAGAAATATGATGAAAAAGAAACAAAAATTTAAAAAAATATTGATATTGGAAATATAATTAGGGTAAGTAACGAATTATCGGTCAGTTCTACATCTTCGGTCATAAAGAACGATCAAATAATCTATACTAATAATTTCCCTCGTGTGTTTATTTATTTATTTATTTATTTGGTGTCCGCTTTTACATGACGGGTTTTGAACATGAAGAATGTAACTATGAAACGCACGGGAATATATTGACTTGATATTTAAATTCCCCTTTGTTTTTATTTACTTTTTAAATTAATTTCATCAATGAAATAGAGTAAACTGTACAGAAAATTTAATTTTTAATTAATAACGTATAATAAATTGGTATTGATGATGACTCGTTATTTTTAACTTTTTAACGGGAAAGTACACTAGTAATTATATAATTTTAATATTAATTGGTATCCATGATACCTGAAGTCATCATTGTTACCAAAAACCAATTAATATGAAAATCAAAAAAAAGTTTTTTGTTTTTTCTATATGACCGAAGATGTGGAACAAATCGATAATTTACAACTTACCCTAATATGACAATGAACAAAATGTTCATCTGTGGATTATTGTACAACTCTGTTTATAGACTCCATAGGTTTGTATATTTACATGTATTTTGTTTATTTATTTACATAGGAATGAAGAGAAGTCTAACATACGTGATGTTACGGCACGTACAGCGATATGAAGCGGTTCAGTTATACAATTTATTTAGTGTTTCACTTGAGTTTTTCTCCCCCTATAGATTGTCATTTCAATTAGTAATTTACACGCATTTCAGTGCGCGCGAAACAAGCCATTATTCGTAGGTAATTAGCCGTGATTGCAGGTGTGCAATTACCTGCACTTTCATCCATCGAATCTTTTCCTCGTGAAATGAAAGTGAAGTCACACTCAAATAAACTCAAAAAAATGAATCTATAGGAAATGGTAGCAGATAATACGTTCATTTGAGAGAAATTAGGTAACTGAATGGAAATAATAAAAATACGAAATGAGTTTATATTAGGTAACTGAATGGAAATAATAAAAATACGAAATGAGTTTATATTAGGTAACTGAATAGAAATAATAAAAATACGAAATGAGTTTATATTAGGTAACTGAATGGAAATAATAAAAATACGAAATGAGTTTATATTAGGTAACTGAATGGAAATAATAAAAATACGAAATGAGTTTATATTAGGTAACTGAATGGAAATAATAAAAATACGAAATGAGTTTATATTAGGTAACTGAATGGAAATAATAAAAATACGAAATGAGTTTATATTAGGTAACTGAATGGAAATAATAAAAATACGAAATGAGTTTATATTAGATAACTGAATGGAAATAATAAAAATACGAAATGAGTTTATATTAGGTAACTGAATGGAAATAATAAAAATACGAAATGAGTTTATATTAGGTAACTGAATGGAAATAATAAAAATACGAAATGAGTTTATATTAGATAACTGAATGGAAATAATAAAAATACGAAATGGGTTTATATTAGGTAACTGAATGGAAATAATAAAAATACGAAATGAGTTTATATTAGATAACTGAATGGAAATAATAAAAATACGAAATGAGTTTATATTAGGTAACTGAATGGAAATAATAAAAATACGAAATGAGTTTATATTAGGTAACTGAATGGAAATAATAAAAATACGAAATGAGTTTATATTAGGTAACTGAATGGAAATAATAAAAATACGAAATGAGTTTATATTAGATAACTGAATGGAAATAATAAAAATACGAAATGAGTTTATATTAGATAACTGAATGGAAATAATAAAAATACGAAATGAGTTTATATTAGGTAACTGAATGGAAATAATAAAAATACGAAATGAGTTTATATTAGGTAACTGAATGGAAATAATAAAAATACGAAATGAGTTTATATTAGGTAACTGAATGGAAATAATAAAAATACGAAATGAGTTTATATTAGGTAACTGAATGGAAATAATAAAAATACGAAATGAGTTTATATTAGGTAACTGAATGGAAATAATAAAAATACGAAATGAGTTTATATTAGGTAACTGAATGGAAATAATAAAAATACGAAATGAGTTTATATTAGATAACTGAATGGAAATAATAAAAATACGAAATGAGTTTATATTAGGTAACTGAATGGAAATAATAAAAATACGAAATGAGTTTATATTAGGTAACTGAATGGAAATAATAAAAATACGAAATGAGATTATATTAGGTAACTGAATGGAAATAATAAAAATACGAAATGGGTTTATATTAGGTAACTGAATGGAAATAATAAAAATACGAAATGAGTTTATATTAGGTAACTGAATGGAAATAATAAAAATACGAAATGAGTTTATATAAGGTAACTGAATGGAAATAATAAAAATACGAAATGAGTTTATATTAGGTAACTGAATGGAAATAATAAAAATACGAAATGAGTTTATACTATTAGGTAACTGAATAGAAATAATAAAAATATGACTTGTTTGGTATGTTATAAAAAATTGTTATCTGGTGAGGTTCAAAATTGAAGACAATAACATATAAAAGAAATTAGAGTCATAAAATGATAGTAATTTAAGTTTCTGAGGTGTTATCATCGAAAAAAGAAAACACTAAGAAATAATATAATGTGTTGCAATTGAAAATAGTTAATAATATTCATTAATAAGGATGAAGAATGAAATAATAAATATTTGATTAATTGAATAATAATTTCATTTCACAGTTAATGAAATTAATTAACAGATAGAATTTGTTGAAAAATGAATATCAAATCATTGTTAAAATGTTAGGCATGTCATTGGATTCATCCATAAAATAAGTTAATTATTTTGTTTAATGTTAGTATTTATTTAAGTTATAATACAAATGCAGAATAACCACAGTAAAATAATACACAGATAAAAAAATAAAAATACATTCGATATTGAAATAAATAACTCCCCAGTCAGTACACGGGGAACAGCTGGTCAGAATGCAACCAAAAAAATAAAGTTTCAAAATAAGCGATTTGACAAAAAAATCACTCATCAAAATAATTTTTTTGAGAAAAATTACAGACTCAAAAAGTAAAAATTTTAACGAGAAGTGTTATGATAAAATGTTATTGACTGGAACATAACAACAATCAGGGAGCGTCAGAAGACCTGAGTAAGATAATGATTATAATGATTAAATCCCCCCCCCCCTCATGATTATAATGATTATTTCCCCCACTGACCTTATTCTCCTCCACTTTGGTGAGGCTGAGGTTTCTACGGTGTTTCGGGGCCCATTTACTGAGAGGGCCGGTAATGTCCAGCTTCTTCTTCTCCTCCTCCGATCCGTCGAAGTCAATAGTGAAGGCGGTGGCAGCCTTGCGAGCCGCTGAGGACTCGGTGGAGCCTGTGGAGGAAGCTCCGTCAGCACACCCTGCCTCTGCAACTGCTTCCACCTGGGGAGCGCTTGATTCGGGGGGAGGAAGTTGACTGGGAGGAGCGGTGTCGTCTGTTGAAGGTGGGGGAGGGAAGGATTCACCGGAGATGTCGGTGGAGTCTAGCGTCTCTTTCCGGGAGGATTCTGAAAAGAAAATGCAACTATGAGAAATATGATAAAATATAATTTAAGAAGAAAAATTCATGAATATAAAATTAAAAAAAAAATAACCAATTGGGTTTTTAAAGTGACTATTACTTGTAACTTTTTTTTTATATATGATGGCTGAACGTATCATAATTTTTTAGAGGTTAGATATATAGTATAGATCGTAAAATATCTTAGCATAAACAAAAACAGCGTACAGAGAAATCATTTTATATTTTAAAATTTAGAAATTGTCCAAAGATACCATTGTAAGTAGGATGCACAGGTAAAGTGAACACCTGTGAACAGTGCTAAGGTCACCTGGCCACCTGGTAACGGGTCAGCCCCTGAGTTACGCAAATACCCTCAACCTGTACCCTAAGGGTGAAAATAATAACCACATTCTTGAACATATGTGATTGATCTGATCAAAAAGTGTGGAATGTATATACTTATATTTATAGTTATCAATAATTGTATTCTACGAAAAAATGTAATAAATTTATATAATTTTCATACATACAGTTTTATAATTCCTAAGATATCTGGAAAACAAACTATTGTATTTGAACATACAGAACCTATTGGTAATTATTAAACATATTAGTCAAAGAAATATTTAATTGTTTTTTTTTTCATAACACGCACATATCTGACGATAATATCAGACTTATAAACGACATAAAGCCTATAACGGCAAAAAGCCTACGACGCAAGTAGATAAGCGTAGTATCTATCATTGCAATGGAACATAGATATGATAAGGTAACACTCTAGTTGGTGTAAGTGTGTTTGTACATAGCACCGTTAATCCAAACACAGACCAAGGAGTGAGTGCAACACAAAAAATGATGTACAACAGGTGTCACTCTACAATTATTTTTATGCTGGGTCTGAGTGATGGAACCCTTGAATGGAGAACTATGATGACCATTCAAAGAGTAACTGTAAACCCTAGGCTTTAAATTCCAGTACCATATACAGGTGGGTAAAGTCCTGCAAGGTACACAGCCTCTCGCAAGGACAGAGGCCTAAAAAGGGAAAAGTCAATAAAGCGAAGGATGCATCTACTCATTATTTAATGCTGGGTAATCGTAGCAGACAATTTATGGTATAATTATTTTAGACTTTTTGGGAGTAATCATTGTTTAGATTCGGTTTAAAAGGAGTTTTTGTTAAAATACAAACCTAAGGACTTCAGTTTCGTAGCTCTGAACTTGACTGGCTGGAGGTTCAACCTCGCAAGCTTCAAGAAAGATGACGGGTTGTTCGAATCAATTGAAGTGTTCGGACTGCTGTAGCTTGATGACAGGCTTGCACGACCTAGTTTGGGTGAACCGAGGGACTTGAGGTAGTTACCATCGTAACCTTTTGACGACTGACTTAAAGAGCCAAAACTGCTGAACTGAGTAGGACTAGAAGAGCCAACCCCTTCGTCACACGATTTATTAAGTGGTGGTAGGCTTGAATAGTTACTAGGAGGTAATGTTGACCGGATGGTATCAGATCCTGTGTCCGGGCCTTTGGTTAGAGATGAGTAGAACGAACTGCGACTGGGAAGTGAAGAAGTTGAGGAGAGACTTGGTTTGCTAGGTTCAAGGGAATCGGACTGTTCGCTGTTCTTTGAGAAATATCGAGGGAACCTAGAAGAGAGTTTTGGACTAGCTGGTGGGAATGTCAAAGGGTATTCTGGTTTACCAGAGCCGAAAGTTCTGGAGGATCTCTCAGGAATGGGACTGTAGCTAGGACTAGAGTAGTTAGTGAAACTGGAAGGAGTGTACTCTTTAGTAGGACTGACATCTGTGCTACTGTTGCTGTTCAGGGAGTACTTTGACGTTAGGTTTGACGAACTTGGAGAAAACAAGGGAGACGATATTTTGTAAGAGGGGAAAAGGGGTGGATTCCCTTCTGAATTTACCCTCATTTTCGATGTCAAAATTCAAAAAATTAGCATCATTTAAATGGAATTTCATTTGAATCATTAACCTGCAATGTGAATTATTGAGTATTTCAATTCGACAAGCACGAAAATACCTCAAGTCAAGCTGTTAGCAATGGAAAACAGTACAAGTGGCTCAACATTTCTTAAGATTTATACCGAATGCTTTTGATTATTAATTGAATAAATTTTCACGAGAGTCGATAATTGACTACATAATATGAAACTGAAAATTAAAATATCAAGCGATTCATAGGTTGAAAATAATTAGTATATATTGAAAAAAATGTACACACTGTTATCAGTGTTGTGACAATATGCGTTATTATAGACGGAGAGAATTAAAGACTATTGAATCGTTCTAAACCAGCGGTATATAGTATTAGATACCATTTCATTTCGTCTATGATATTCTTAAGATCTATGATTTGAAACGCATATTGTCACAACCCTAGTTATAATAAATGAATGTAGAATATCCCAGTTGTAAATTAAATATCATTATTATCCATTACGGTAAATATTGATAGAATTTTATCGTTAAATATCATAATTCAAGACATTACCGTCGAAATATTCCATTGATTTATATCGTAAAAAAGACGATATTAGTGTTCTAAACGAATGATAAAATACCAGTGTATTTTTATCGCGTCATTTAATGTCGTAGATAGATTATCTCTAATCATCGGTTATAATCGGCAATCGTTAGCTGACGATAAGTGATTATAAATTACCGAGAGGGTTTATAAATGTGTATACATTATATAGATTAGAGGGTAAATTACGAATTATCGGCCAGTTCCACAACTGCGGTCATATAAGAAAAAACGATATAATAATAGTTATATTTTAATTGGTATCCATGATACCTGCAGGTATCATGGATACCAATTAAAATAAAATAATTACTATTATATCGCTCTTTCTTATATGACCGAAGATGTAGTAATGACCGATAATTCGTAACCTACCCTACATCCATGTAATAATAGTTGTCATGTCTATAAGGCATACAAATATTTTATTAGATAGAAACGCATCTACACAGACATGTAAAATAGAACACACAGCAACATCTTATCGTGTGTACAGTCACTGTACAGTGTGTGCACTGTACAGTGGTAGGAATAGCACTAACTACTGACTATAGGTACTCCTGTGAGAGACAGTCACGATCAACTTTCATTCCATTCATTTTTCTTACATTGAAATGAATGAGTGTCACGGTTTGGGTTTCTGCAAACCTGTTTGTTGTCATTGCTGTAAAATGTAGTTACAGTGTAAACATGTAATTTAGTAGGCATGTGTTTTTTAGTTATTATATTCCTATGAATTTGTTACTTATTAGCTTTTGAATAAATAATTGAGATATTGTAATAAATAATTAAGATATTGTAATAAATAATTGAGATATTGTAATAAATAATTGAGATATTGTAATAAATAAATAAGATATTGAAATAAATAATCAAGATATTGTTGTCAAGATAGAAAAAAATTCTCCAATAATTATTTAGATTCAATATAAGATGCAAAGACTATTTATACAATGATTAAATAAATCCTTTGTGATCATAATTGTATAACAATTGGCGAGATTGTTAACCATTGTAAACAATAGTGAGACTTCAGTGAATGTAACATACATAGTTAGTGTATGAGTCACAGAGACAATGTATAGGCGTGCACTGATAAAAACTAGCTATGTCCTTCGTAGTGACGTCAGTGATGGTTACTCGTGGTAATGGTGCAGTTACTCGTGGTAATGGTGCAGTTACTCGTGGTAATGGTGCAGTTACTCGTGGTAATGGTGCAGTTACTCGTGGTAATGGTGCAGTTACTTGTGGTAATGGTGCAGTTACTCGTGGTAATGGTGCAGTTACTCGTGGTAATGGTGCAGTTACTCGTGGTAATGGTGCAGTTACTCGTGGTAATGGTGCAGTTACTCGTGGTAATGGTGCAGTTACTCGTGGTAATGGTGCAGTTACTTGTGGTAATGGTGCAGTTACTCGTGGTAATGGTGCAGTTACTCGTGGTAATGGTGCAGTTACTCGTGGTAATGGTGCAGTTACTCGTGGTAATGATGCAGTTACTCGTGGTAATGGTGCAGTTACTCGTGGAAATGGTGCAGTTACTCGTGGTAATGGTGCAGTTACTCGTGGTAATGGTGCAGTTACTCGTGGTAATGGTGCAGTTACTCGTGGTAATGGTGCAGTTACTCGAGGTAATGGTGCAGTTACTCGAGGTAATGGTGCAGTTACTCGAGGTAATTTGGTGCAGTTACTCATGGTAATAGTTCACTATCTATTACTATCACTGATAAAGACAATATTGCAAATAATACTGATTAGAAAATATACCAAAAGGGTAAGTTCCTACAGTTATCGAACAATTCCACATTTACGATCATACAAGATAATTATATCAAGTTAATAATTATTATTTAACTTTTATTCTTATTGATAACCACTATGATATCTGCAGGCATTGTGGATACCATTAAAAATTAATGACATCATTTATCTAGTTTTTTCTTATATGATCAACAAATGAGAAACCGTCCGATAACTTGGAACTTACCCTATTCTTCGGTATATCGAGAGATGCTTAAAGATAAAGGGTATGTTCTTAATTATCGGTCAGTTCCACATTTTCGGTCATATAAGAAAAAACGATATAATAATAATTATTTCACTAGGATTGGTTGGTTGTTTTTACTCAACCTATCCTAGTGAAATAATTATTATATCGTTTTATCTTATATGACCGAAAATGTGGAACTGACCGATAATTAAGAACTAACCCTAGTACACAATTAAAAGATGCATGATAATCATTAGATAAAATTACTAAGTTTCAATATAATAAATTATATTCATTGGAAAATACAATATAAGTATATAGTGGGGCCATAGAAGATTAAGTGATAAGTGGTGCCCCCTCTCAATCTTCTGGCCCCACCATAACTTTTTATGTTATATTTAAAGTTATTTAATTAAATATAAAGATAATGGGAATATTGATGCTAATTATACACAACTTTTAAAATTATAATTAATATCCTAACTTTAAGCTTAGTAATATAAAATAAAGTAATTATGATTTATATAAATTATAGGGTATTTATTCAAATTTATTATTTCAAAAACGATAATAAAAATATTTAATTCTTAAATAAATGTATTTTTAAATTGAAACTGTATTTCAATCTCTTTAACTACATAGGAATTAAATAATTACCAAAGAATGTTTTAATTAGTCTATTAATTGCAAAACAATAAATAGATCATCTCAGGTATTCTAATTAGATAGTAAATACCATTACATACAAGGCTATAGTATAAGTACATTCAGCATTGAATAGTACACTATACTTACATCTAGAGAGGATATATCGCTTATTTACAAGAACGTCGTTATAAACACAATAAATGTATTTTTGAGTTATCCATATAGACATAAAAGTTTTAAAATACTGATTTATTTGGTGGAAGTTTCATCTCTGTAGCTCAAAAATGTACCGCTAGAGAAGTTAAATGTCCTAACGATATACCATTAAATGTACGTACATTACAAGTAATAAAATGCCTATCCCATGAAAAATAGCTATTTTAGAGTTATGAGTGTTCTCGCTAACGAGTGATATCATAAGCGTAATGTAATCTAACATACATTGGCTAAAATACGAATTACCGGTCAGTTTCACATCTTCGGTCATATATGAAAAAACGATATTATAATTGTTATTTTATATTTATTTTAATCAGTATCCATGATACCTGAAGGTATCATGGATAAATAAATAAAAATAACAATTATAATACCGTTTTTTCATATATGACCGAAGATGTGAAACTGACCGGTAATTCGTAATTTACCATAATACATATTGTTATGATAATTAATATTTATAGTAAGCCAATACTCCATTAGATAATAACTTCTGTAATACCATACTGAATGAAAATGAGACAATATGAATTAATTACTTAGTGTACGTGATGCCTAATTAAGCTTGTGATGTTGTTAGACAGAGTGTTAATGTTTTTCCAGAGAAAATATGTCAGTGTAAATGATATTAAACTGAAATTACCAGATGTGAATTAAATAACTGATGAAAAAACTTAAATAGATTAGTTATAAAAAATGCATCAAAATATTACAATACATTCATTCTCAAGTATTTTATTTAATAATAACCTAGTGAAATTTTCATTGCCCGAAAAAGTACTGAAACCAACATGTTTTTATAAAAGGGCTTGATTTGGAACATTTTATAATTGCATTACGTATTGTACCATGTATTTCATTACTTTCAAGCCGTTAATAAGTCATTTTATACTTGTATTACGTATTATACCATGTATTTCATTACTTTCATGCCGTTAATAAGACATTTTATACTTGTATTACGTATTATACCATGTATTTCATTACTTTCAAGCCGTTAATAAGACATTTTATACTTGTATTACGTATTATACCATGTATTTCATTACTTTCAAGCCGTTAATAAGACATTTTATACTTGTATTACGTATTATACCATGTATTTCATTACTTTCATGCCGTTAATAAGACATTTTATACTTGTATTACGTATTATACCATGTATATCATTACTTTCATACCGTTAATAAGACATTTTATACTTGTATTACGTATTATACCATGTATTTCATTACTTTCATGCCGTTAATAAGACATTTTATACTTGTATTACCTATTATACCATGTATTTCATTAATTTCAGGCAATAAGACATAATATATGAGTCACTTGACAGCACTGTGTGATTCCTATTTTTGCAGAGGAAGCAGAAACAACAGACACACTGACTGGACAAAAAGAAAATATAAACAAATAAAAAGTAAAGAAAATGAAAACAAATAGCAGAATAAATTGTTACAAAATACCACAATAAGAAAACCGTAATGACTATTAATAGAAATAAAAAGAAAAAATATGTATTGATATATATTGGTGGTTTTATCTATCATAGTGAAACAATTGAACGGTGACAAAAAAGTATAGTTGCTGTATAATTAATAACATGGTTAAAATTAGAATGGAGTAAATAGGCTAAGAAGATGTCCTAGCAATGGATAAACAAATAAAGTATTATATTTAGTATCTACCAAATGTGTACTGAATAACATAGAAACTATATATACATATGATGTATAATAGAAATCATAATAAAATAGGTAACAATTCTTAAGTAAAAATATTTCTTGCACTATTTATATATTAATTATTACTGTGTAGAACATTTGAAGAGCGTATAATGTGATATCAATTCAAAATTTGAAATAGAGTTTTCAAATTACATATTTATTTCAGTAACCACGTACATTAAATGTACTGCGAGACTAATTACCTTTGCTAATGATATAATATTAGGCATAAGTGTATCATTTCTAGGGGTGACTTAGTCATTAAATGTAATTAACTGAATGACTACTATAGGACTAAATGACTACAGGACTAAATGACTACTAGTTCATTGACACTGACTGAAACGAAATACAACAAGATGACAAATAAATAAATGCCGCGTAAAATATAACCTTCCACAATCTGCGAAGGTATATTGACAAAGCATCCGTAAGGTAATTAGTAAGCAAAAATAACTCGTGAAATTAGTGTGTTTAAATTACTATAGCCTATAAAATTAACTGAAGTTAACTATTTCATAATAAAGAAAATGTTAATAAACATATTGATTTTTATTAATTTTTCTAAGATATGAAACGGAGTTTAAAAAAGAAAAAAAATGACTTTGTAAATAGTGGGATAGTGAGCGATAAATAAAGGTAAAGACTTAAAAGATATAAAGTAAAGGTGGCAAGAACTGGTAAAATGTGGTTAGCGGTGAGTAAAGGTAATGCAAGTAAATAAAGGTGAATAAGGTAAATCCCACAAAGCACCCTAACACAGACGGTAATCACTGCGGGTAATTACAGGTAGCATCTAGCCACAGGCTCTCACTCTGTCTGTCAGCTCTATGTGCGTTAAAACAACTCACATAGAGCGTTACACACTTTTAAGCAAGGAGTTGACCACCTTAAGGGCTGTACACACGGAGGGTTTTTTTAGTCTTTCCACCAGAATTTTTGCTAAGCTCCTCCTACTTTTTCCACGAGAATATAAGAAAAAACGATATAATTATTATTTATTTCAGTTGGTATCCATGATACCTGCAGGTATCATGGATACCAACTAAAATAAATAACAATTATATCGTTTTTTCCTAGATTCTCGTGGAAAAAGTAGGAGGGAGCTTAGCAAAAATTCTGGTGGAAAGACTAAAAAACCCCTACGTGTGTACGGCCCTTTAGGTAAGAAGCCTATAGAAAAATTATCTAAAGTTATACATAGCAACCTATGGCAATTCTTTTAAGATTAATATCTACGAAGCTAAAGTCGTAATATCAGATAATTTGATATCTAAGGCTCGTAAAGTTAGATAATAATATCTTACTAAATTAGTTAATGATATCATACAATATTTGTTACATTAGAAAAATATGATATCTAAGGTATACGAAATCAAATAATAATGATATTTAATATTTGTTACAGTAAAAACTAGAAATCTAAGGTACTATACGTTTTGTAACAGAAGATTAAGAATTATGTTTGTATTATTAGATATTTATGATATCTACAGTTAGTATAATAAGATAATTTACACTTGTATTATTAGATAATTATGATATCTAAGGTTCATCATGTCAATTATCGAAGTTATTTCTCGTTGATTTATCATTCAAACTCCGAATTCAAGACACCGGTGCAAAGCTCATAGACATTAGGCTATATGTTGGATGCAATGAGTCAGTGTAGAAGCAGTGTATAGTTTCTCTGATTTATTACCTGCTAATCATACCCACAGGTAAAACTTTTAAGTCATTTCTTTGGTAGACTGCAATTGGTGTAGGTACCAATGAATTATAAACTAGTTTGGAAACTTCTTCAGAGCGATATGGCAAGATAGTGAATTGAAATAACAGTTAAGATAAGTTCACCAATATGGAGGAATTGAAAGTATAAATGATCTGCGCAATTTGCCGATTTTGCACGATATCGAGATGCTTTGCGCGTTTTTAGGATCTTGGAAATGTGCGATAGTCTCGAGATTGTCGTATATTTTAAAGATCTTAAAATCGCGCACTGCATTGTCGAATGTAATTTTATGGAAAACCATTCATAATTTTTTATTTAATTTAAAAGACAATAATTTGACATTAATAACAAATGAGTTTAATTCCAAACGTTTGGTAGAACGTTTGATATCTCAGTAAAATTAAAATACCTGTTTTATTCAAGTTTTCTTTAAGTAACTAACTCAAGCTTAATTACCAATATATTACCAAGTTATTATGCATAGCTTTAACTATCATATTTAGATGAAATGGATCAATTAAATGCATAAATAATTAATTATCTACTCCATCACTGTTGGTTCTGCTTCATACCCTTTACCTGCCTTGCACACTCTCGAGATTGTCGCGCATTTTCAATTATCCTAAAACCGCGCAGCACATTCTCGAGATTGTGCCAAACATTTTATTAGTTTTGATACTATGTGAATAGAGAGATTTGGCAAGTAGGTACAAATTCTCAGTGTGAAAAGATTTAAGAAAAATTAGTCAAGCTGAAAACAATCGAATTTTTTAGTAACAGAATTTGATTCAAAAAATATTTATTTATTCCTATATGTGACACTGAATTAAAAAGCATAGCTTTATATTCGATATAAAATACAGTTAGCATATCTTACCGAGACTATATACAGTGCACACCCCTGTAGACCGTAGGCTTGACTGGAGCAAATATTATACGTGTTTTATAGGTGTGGCCTATATACGAGCAATGGCTTGAATGCTGAAATGAATACACGCTACGTACACGTATAACATTAATAAATAATGCACGTGTATCTTATAACAGATTGTAACGTGATACGTAATTTAAAATGATAATATACTTTTTATAGTATTTTTAGATAGAAAATCAGTTCGAAATATAAAATGAACTCTACAATTATATAAGCTGCACTGGATATTTTTCGCTGAGTCATGGTGCAATTCATAACTATGTACATTCCTATCTGAACCATGCAGACCGGTAATAAAAATATACCCTGCGTCTTTGTAGGGTGCAACACATGATGTTGATACTAAAATTACCAAGCAGTCAATTTGACTGTTTTTTACTTTTCAAAAACTTGTACCACATAAATTATTATTTGTTGATACTTGATTTTTTTCATGTTTAATATATCGAGACAGTGTCCCGTTATATCAACAGTAAAAAAATCAAGTATCTACCAATAATAATTCATGAGATACAAATGTTTGAAAAGTAAAAAACAGTCAAATTGACTCTAGTGCTAACAGTACCCTAATGCAGGGTATAAAATGCTTTGAAACTGTGAATAAACAGTGTATATATGGGAGGAAAAATTACCCTAAATTTAACGCAAGATACTATTTTCATACCCTAAAATGGATATGACGATCATCAACAATTATATGAGTATAAGCATATACAATATAATATTTATTTTTACAGGAAAAAAATTTAATCGAAACTCATTTTATGATGAACATCATACAGAAGACCTGTATAGATATACAGAAGACCTGTATCATTATACAGAAGACCTGTATCAATATACAGAAGAACAGTATCATCATACTGAAGAACTGTATCATTATACAGAAGAACTGTATCATTATACTGAAGAACTGTATCATCATACTGAAGAACTGTATCATTATACAGAAGAACTGTATCATTATACAGAAGAACTGTATCATTATACTGAAGAACTGTATCATCATACTGAAGAACTGTATCATTTATACATGCCTGTATCATTATAGTGAACACCTGTATAATTATACTCTTGTATCATCATTATTCATTATACTTCCAGTATCATTTCAAAGAAGACCTGTATCTTAATATACTGAATGCTTGTATATATTAGTGCAGTAGCCTCTATTTACCGATTATATACCGTATATAGCTAGTATATACACACTATAAGGCTTTTTTCAGGGCGGGTCAGTTATTAGAAATGATAGTCAGGGTGTAAGCTTCTTATAAAATGGTAATAACTTGAATAACTTATATAGTGTGATGAGTAAAATGGTGAACTGTGATGAGTGAAATGGTGAACTGTTATGAGTGAAATATCAACTGTAAATCCTTTATAATGTAGGTAAATAGTTCAAAACTCAATAAAAAGTATTGACTTCTACTGAATGCACAGAGATGGAAAATTGAAAAAAAAAAGCGAGAGAAATAATTTTTAGTCACACAATTTATTAAGTTGAGATTTTGACAAAGAATTTTTACTAGAATTATTCATAAAAAACAAAAATAAATTAAAAAATGTGTGAAATAGTAAACAATAAAGTAGTTTAGGCAAGATGGTATAATAGATCAAAATACAGTATTGCAAATGAAATTAATTATTTCATAACGAAAATATAAGAAGTTTTTTATTAACGAAAATTTTCTGCCAATAATAAGATATATTTTACACAATTTGAATAATTATTTAATAATTAAAATGTATACATGATGATAAAACAATAGGGTATAACATCAATGACCAGAAGCCTTTTGAAATTCCCATCAGATATTTAATTCGTATCGAGTACTTGAAACTTTACCATATAATAAATGCATATATGTATATTTAAACTATAGAAATAAAAATAAACATTAAATAGTAATCATTAATAATCATTATTATAACAAATAATAATACATTGCACAGCGTTACTCAAACCTCTTTAGAGATAACAGAGCAGTGGTTGGTGATAAGAGAGATAAGAATGGCACTGCCAACTAAAGTGTAAAGGCCTACTCATTATGACGTTATTTTTACGTTAAAATAAGTCACGAGGTTAGTTAGACGTAAAGAGGCAGCGTTTAATAAAATCATGACGTTACTTTTGATATGGTGAAGATAGAAAGAAGATAAGCTTATCAGTTTTATCAGAGGGTAATTGATATCAAAATTAACATATACATATAAAATAGGAAGAACATTTTCTACTGTGTATTGGTAAGTAATTTATATTGCACGCAATTTGAATTCAATCAACATTAAATGTCTTAAAGCAGATGTTTTTCTCAGTGATAAAAATTATGTACAATTTCAAAACTGAGACTGTTTCACTCAATGAAATAATCATTAAGATTACGTTTAATTTATATAAATTTTGTTAAATAGAGAACACGACTCAAGAAGAGGGAAAGATATTAGAGCTGAAAATGAGGGGAAATAAAATAGAAGAAAATAAGGAGAAAGAAAATAAAAATACGAAGAAATAATTCGCTTGTTTGCAGCAACAACGTCATAAACACAAAAACATGTATTTTAGAGTTATCCATATAAACATACAAATCATAAAATGCTGATCATTTTGGTAAAAACATCATCATTGTAACTCAAAAAATATACCGCTAGAAAGGCTAAATGTCCTAACTATATACCATTAAATGTACGTACATTACAAGTACTAAAATGCCTCTCCTGAAAAATAGCTTTTTTGAAGTTATGACGCTGTTCTCGCAAACAAGCGATATGATAAGTAAAAAGATGGTGGAACATGTGATAGAGAAAGAAAATAAGGTGATGATTGAGTGAAGATAAATAACATAAAAAAATGTAATAATGATAAAATGGAGCAAGAAATAAAATGATGAGAGAGAGATAGAGGATAAAATATGAGAAGATAAATAATGAATAGATAAAAATAAGATAAAGCATCACTAGCAGTATAGAGTCATATGATGTTCGTTACAGTCTATATAACTGGAGATGATACGAATTAACATTTTAAAGGTGTACAATCTGTTAATACTTCACAGTACACACTAATATAAATACTCTATATCAAAAGCATTGGGTAATTAAGTTGAGTATCGCACACAATCGCCTGTTTCCTGATGATGTATTTCCGCAGATAGTTGAAACTGAACGAGTAACCAGTTTTTAAAATGGTACACTAGTGCTAACAGCTGGAAGGTATTGTCATAAAGTAAAGAGATAGTGAGGAACTGTATATCACTCCTACAATAGCCATAACAGTGTCATTTCATTGAACCCACGACTAGAAGGAGCTCTGGCGTCCTACGCGCGAACACAAGGTAACACTCAGAGCTGACACATGGCACTACCTCACTGCACGCAACACGAGTCAACACTGAGACACGTAAATAAAGAGAATACAGGTTAATGTGTTTTTAAAAGTCCTGTTATTTCGAAAAGATTCCAAACGAAGCCTAACGAGAGTTGAAACCCGTAACGATGTTTTTTGAACCGTAAAGTTTAAATCTTTTCGTGTATTTTGTAGCATATACAAAATAGGATGTATGACCGTATTATAATAATTATCTACTTAATTGCCTGATAATTGGATGTAATTATTTAATACCTTGCATAAACAGTTACATACATTCCAATGTAATTGATAGAAAAGCGAAAGCTAGAGACATGGTTAGGAACACGCTAAGGGCAGGTCAAGGTTATACGCTGGGTAGCCCAAACAACCTCTTTAGCACAATGCAGTTTCCAATCATTTTAAAATATTGCTGAGAACAAACGACTAAGAAATCACACCAATAATGCGAACGCTTTTCCGGATTGATTAGCCAAAACTGACTTCCTATTTAATAGAATTTAGACTCTGTTAGTTAGCGTAAAATACGAATTATCAGATGAAAATTAAATAAAAAAACTAAAATTTTAATAATTAATAATTAA
>CANNZV010003706.1:19984-96404 GCA_947561585.1 Caprella mutica
ACTAAAATTTTACTAATTAATAATTAAAAAAAGATCATAATATGAACAATAAATGCGTTATTATATTAATAACCTATTTAATTCATATCTGGTAATTAAAACTTAACCCTATTTGATGGAAAAATGTACCGTTAGTGCTGTTTCTGAGACAAACTAATAAACAATGTATATGTAAGTGGTAATAGCAATTATTGATTGCTGCTAAAATTCTTATTGTTGGGAGAAATCGCTAAGTGAATGTCAGGTATGCGTGGGAGCGTCTGGTAAACATGTGAACAAACACGTACACAAACAGTGGAGAAACACGTACACAAACAGTGGGGAAACACGTACACAAACAGTGGAGAAACACGTACACAAACAGTGGATAAACACAGACAAACAGTGGAGAAACACGTACACAAACAGTGGGGAAACACGTACACAAACAGTGGAGAAACACGTACACAAACAGTGGAGAAACACGTACATAAACAGTGGAGAAACACGTACACAAACAGTGGAGAAACACGTACATAAACAGTGGAGAAACACGTACACAAACAGTGGGGAAACAAACACACAAACAGTGGAGAAACACGTACACAAACAGTGGAGAAACACGTACACAAACAGTGGATAAACACAGACAAACAGTGGAGAAACACGTACACAAACAGTGGGGAAACACGTACACAAACAGTGGAGAAACACGTACACAAACAGTGGAGAAACACGTACATAAACAGTGGAGAAACACGTACACAAACAGTGGAGAAACACGTACATAAACAGTGGAGAAACACGTACACAAACAGTGGGGAAACAAACACACAAACAGTGGAGAAACACGTACACAAACAGTGGAGAAACACGTACACAAACAGTGGGGAAACACGTACACAAACAGTGGAGAAACACGTACACAAACAGTGGAGAAACACGTACACAAACAGTGGAGAAACACGTACACAAACAGTGGAGAAACACGTACACAAACAGTGGAGAAACACGTACACAAACAGTGGAGAAACACGTACACAAACAGTGGAGAAACACGTACACAAACAGTGGAGAAACACGTACACAAACAGTGGAGAAACACGTACGCAAACAGTGGAGAAACACGGTACACAAACAGTGGGGAAACAAACACACACAAGAGAAAATAATATACACTTTAAAGACAGGGTAAAACTCGAACAGGAAAGAGAAACATACACTATTACACACCAAATAAATATAAACATGTAAGTAAATAGATATACTTACACATGAAAGATATGCTTTCCAGATGAAATATTGAAAATATGAGGGAAATGCGTAAATAAAAGGGAAATGCGTACATAAAAGAGGGAAACACATACAAAAAAGGGAGACACGCACACAAAAGATGGAAACACGTACATTGATGAGGTAAATACGTACATAATAGGGAAACACGTATATAATAGAGGGAAACACGTACATAAGAGGTAAATACGTTCATACAAATGAAAATACGTTGGTACATAAAAGAAACAACTTCGTACATAAAAGTGGGAAATACGTACATATTAGAGAAAAACGTACATAAAATTGGGGAAAATGTATATAAGAGGGAAAAACGTACATAAGAGAAGGAAAATCGCTCATAAAAGAGAGAAACACGTGAATGCCAAATTGAAATATAATATAATATAAGTGATTTCATAACTGAATAAATAAGGTATTTAACAGAAAAGATCTATCAGCAAATGCACTAAAATATATAAATAATACAAACTAATGTAATTGTCACAGTTTTGCAAAATGTAATGAATAATTAAATAAGCAGTTGACTAATTTTCAAAATAATTAAAGAGACAAAGTAAAATATGCTTAACTATACTAACTATACTATACCTTCTAGTTATATAGTATACTATACAATACTATACATGACTTCTATGTACCAAACTCATGTCAAACAATTGATAAGATAGCTATTAAAGTGACTAAAGGTTATAATATGCTTTATAAATAACAGACGAGGTCATCTTTTGCTGTGTAGGTAGCTAGGCGAGATAAAAATATACTAATTTAATCCTTGCTTGAATATTGGCCCTTTAATATGGAATATAATAGGGCAAATACTTAATTATAATTACCCAACACTCTCAGTTAACAGGAAAAGACGGTTTTAAAAATTTAAAATTGTTTCTTAACCTATCGTGACGCAACACTCACTCTACGGTAACTGTAAGCAGTCGGTAATTGAGTACGTTAACCAATCAAATTTACATTAATATTAAATATTTATCTTGTATATTGAGTGGACCACAAGTAGGTTTACAAATAACAACGCAGACTATTTAATTATAAAAATTATATATGATCTAAATTCAAAACTAATCGACGTATCAATATTACGTAAAATTAGTTACCTTATATAGGGTTCATGCAATAATTAAAGTTGAAGGATTGAACACACTAAGAATATCAAAGAAACAACATTGATGGTATCTCTTCAAAACAGATTGTAAGTCAGATAGGTAGCTTATCTTGTCCTTTTAAGGCAAGGTAGCTTGGAACACATTAGGTAGCTTGAAGGATATTCTTGGAAATGAATACTGTATTTGTAAAGATATAATTAATGGGCTTGGTTGTAGAAGAATCAAAAATATTGAAATTGAAGGATGATTAATTAAAGGAGCAGTGAACATATTTTTTGTAGTGATATTTTGTACAAAAATGATATTAGTAATTAGCTATATATTTGTGAGAATTCATTTATCTGAAATGTAAATATCGATAAATATTATATATATTATTATATGCATGTCACTATTAATTTCACCGCATTGGCAAGAATCGAACTGTGATCTTTTTGTTTGCATAATCAGCTGTCTTTTTAGAACATTGAAACAATAACTGTACTTTTACAAATTACAATGAATCTAACATTAAGTAAACTAGAACCTGAATAAAAACATACAAACAAACAGAGCAAAGCTAGCGATAATTTCTTCGGTAGGAGGCGCTGCAGGTGAGAATTAATTTAATAAACTTTTTAAATTCTTATTCACATTCTATTTTATTTATATTACTTTAGCAATTTATCAACAAGAGAAAAATTGTCCAAAAGTTTACTGGCCCTTTATCTATACCAGTATTTATAACAATCATATTTATTAATTTAATATGAAAATCAGGTAATTTCAACTAAACCTCAGTTTACCTATTTTATCGTTTGTGACAGATGTGAATTTCCAAAATAAAATTAGTATACAGAAAATTAATTAAATATTTATTAATATAGTTGGTATCCATACGAAACGAAAGGAATTTTCATAAAAAATCATGTTTGATAGACGATGAATTAAAAAAATAATAATACTAATTTATTATAAGCTATATGTGCATAAATTATTAACCTAAATAGCAAAATTGTATTCAAATTATAACTCTACGGTTTTTACAAAGAATATTTCATTTACTTTACTTTGTAACTAATTAATGTAATTATAGAAAGAGTATCTAAAAGTAGCATACGAACAGATTAAATATCTACGAGTTGATAAATATTGCAGTCCCTCCTTAAATAGTGTATCGTTTTCTATTGCAGAGCATTGAATGATTCATAGAAAATAAGATCTACTAAATAGGATAACTATAGTAAATTAGTAGGTAACTTAACAGTATCTTTGAACATTATTAAAGAATTTCTAACTACGTTCATGTGTATTAAGTATTGCTACATGTTAAATTAGGAAATTATTATTTTTATATCATTAGTTATCTAATAATATTTGATAATAATTATTACGATTTTGTCAAGTTCTTTTTAATTTTCAATCAAAATCATGCTGCTAGGTATATATTGAAATAATTAGATAGTGTAGTATATTAATATACTTCACAATTATCTAATTTTAAATTAAAATAATCTATTGCATGAGAAATAAAATGAAAAACCTCATCATGAACAATATATTAGTATAATAATCCAATGGTAATTATTTAATAGAATTTAATTTTAGTTAATTTAGTTAATCTAAAAGTATTTCCTTCACATTATGATGTACCTGTTAGTTGTTTTAATTCACAGAAATGAAGAAATAGAACATAATGGATAATAAATATGTAGGGTATGTTCTTAATTATCGGTCAGTACTACATCTTCGGTCATATAAGAAAAAACAATATAAAAATTGTTATTATTACACAGTGCTATCTAATACTTCTGCAAACCCGGGTTTGCAGAAGTATTAAATAGTACTGTGTAATAATAATAATTTTTATATTGTTTTTTCTTATATGACCGAAGATGTAGTACTGACCGATAATTAAGATCTTACCGTAATTTTAAATCTTTTAAATATGGCAACCATTTTCTAGGACTATTCTTCACATTAATCCAATGAAAATAATAGAATAATAAATATTAAAAAAATCAATACAAAATATTTAAATGGAAAATTTTAATGAATATTAAAGCAATAGATATAATAAATAACAGACTTTCAAATATTAGAATAATAATAGAAGAATAGAATTACTCATAGGAAAGACTGCAATCCAGTTCAATAGATATGGTAGGGAGGTGGTAACATGCATTATACATAAACGGAAGTATACTGTATAATGGAAGTACTGAAACTATATGGAATAGTATAACGGTTAATAAGTGTCAGTACTTCCATTAACATGTACTGTACTATTCCTTTATTTGTAATATAATGGAATTACTGACCATTATACTGAGACTAAATTGTTAGGATAAACTTTTATTAACATAATAAAATATCTAGTATGATTAGCTATATGAATTTAAATGTAAGATATCAAAATGTCTCCATAAACATTTGTAGTGTTTTCATTCACGTTTCCACTACTTTTATCAACGTTTTCTCTACTTATAATAAATACTTTCAGGTAATGGCAAAAAGTACAATAAATTCAATAACTGCAATCGTTTCCATTTATTATATTTCAGTTTACCAGTTAAATGAACAATAAATTTCTCGAAAAATAGGATACATTATTTACTACACTCAAGGTGAACAAAGAACAGAGGAAGGATACAGGTATCCTGATACCTCTATCAGAGGATATACATTATACAGGTACACCGCCACACACCTGTAGCGAAGCATTAATCGATACTATGCTGTACATTGAACACATAGGGTAAAGCGGCAATAACCAGGTGTGAATTGAATACCGATTGAAAAGATACATTCAAAATATAAATATTTTATATGTTCATATATTTTGATGTGTTTCTTAATAACAACTTTTAGTATTTTTCAGTAGCTAGGTATTTAAATAACTGTTTTTGCCCTATTCTGTTTATAGGATATAAATGTTGCGTAAAAAAAAATTGCATCAGTTCTGTATTATTTCAAAACTAAAATCTTAGTAAGAGGTTCACTGCCCAAACACTGCCGTAAAATAAAATATATAATAAGAGTATCGTTCATCGGTACCTGGGCTCATGAATGCAGAAAAGTTACTCAGTTATTGAGCAACATGTGAAACAGCAATAAGAATCCAAAAGAACAATAGTATTGGCATACGTAAGTACGTATACTGTACGCCGGAAAGAAAAAATATATGAGGCTATTTAAAAAATTAATAAATGGCAAAGAAAAGAATCATACGGAACCATAAAAATAAATAGTACACTCACCAATTTACATCATTAAGACATATTAAAGCCTTGCAAACGTTACTTATATTTCAGTCGAAAATAATAGTTAAATAAACAAATATCAAGGTTTTTTAGACCAGTAATGGTAAGTTAAAATTAACTTTACAGTCACTAGATGACTGGACTGTTATATGACTGACTATACCAGTCACCAGACTATTGTGACTGACAATATCAGTCACCAGAATGTTATGACTGACTATACCAGTCACCAGACTATTATGACTGACTACAGCAGTCACAGACTGTTATGACTGACTATATCAGTCACCAGAATGTTATTACTGACTATACCAGTCACCAGACTGACGATATCAGTCACCAGACTGTTATGACTGACTATAGCAGTCACCAGACATTACTGACTATACCAGTCACCAGACTGACTATAGCAGTCACAGACTGTTATGACTGACTATATTAGTCACCAGACTGTTATTACTGACTATACCAGTCACCAGACTGACTTTAGCAGTCACAGACTGTTATGACTGACTATATTAGTCACCACTAACTATACCAGTGACCGGAAGTCGTTTTCGTGTCGGAGAATAGCGTCGGAATATTATCGCTTGGAGTGCTGAATTAATTTATCAAACGTGAGGAACTGAGGACTAACCTATATTCAATATGCTATATCGTTAATTAATATACCTTATCATTAATTAATTAGTAGCGGATTGTTAAATTAAATATTCCAAGGAGCATAGTAGAGTAATTATATTAAATATTAATTAAATTGAAATGATTTATTCAACGGTATAAATCAATGCTTTATTATTAGTTCAGCAATTTTTGTATTTTATGAATTATTTTAAATTGTATTGATCGTATCTATTAATATTCAAGAAAAGTGACGAAATGTTGCGTAAACAGTGTACGTAGCTCTATACAATAATTTACCGTACAATAATATTAGTATAAGCAACGTTAAGTCTGTGTGTATAAACTTAAAACTCCTCACTAGGCGTGGGTTAAGACCCGACCTAACTAGCACTCCCAACTCTAAACAACGCGCTAGAATTTGTTGAGACAAGATACATTAACATTACTTACGGCACAGAAAATGTAAAGACTTTTAAGTAAATGTAGGGGCTAGTAGGAGGGAACATTTAGTCAGGATGGACTGTCTATATTATTTACAGTTTTTGGAAAAAATTTAATGTGATTGTTAAGTAATGTGAATAATTTAGTGAAAAAGGTTATACGAAGTAACATACCTTCATTTGTAGCAGACGAAAGGTCACCAGTGACTCCAGAAGAAGAGTCAGATGCTTGACTCAAAGTCGTAGATCCGTCCAAAGGGAGACTAGTGAGGGAAGATGGCTGTTGTTCGAAATCCTTAGTTCCGGACACCTCCGAACCAATGGATTCGCTTATCAAACTGTCTTTCCTATCGGCAATATCAGGAAGACTTTCCGTATTAGTGGAGTATACTAGAGGAGATGGTTTCTTAGATTCAAATATTTCGACGCTAAATTCTTGGTTAGCTAATTTCTTCTTACGTAGCGAACCCATTCTCTTTCGAAGTGAAAGACGTTCAGGTACTCCTTTTCTAGTAGGTTTGGGAGATCCATCCTTCCTCAAATTTCCAAATCCATTTGGTAGGCTCTGAGACATTATGTCCGTTTCTTTGATAATATCTAAAGGTTTGGTAGATGTACAACTTTCAGGACTGAGTATTGGCGTACTGCCATCTATTGAATCCGGTGAACAATCTTGAGTTTCAGTTTCATTGCAGCTGTCCGGAGACATTACATCTTTCGGTTTAGCAGATTCTAAATTATTTGTATCAACAGCAAGAGATTCTATCGAGTCGTCAGTTATTGAGGATTTTAGATTAGTTTGGCTTTTAGACGTGGCGAGGGAATCTTCAGGAGTTGTTTCTTCAGAAGATGACTTAGTGTCAATATTTGAGGTATATCTTTCGGAATCTTCTTTACTTGACGTATTGCTACTACTAACATTTTGCACAATATCATCAGATTTAGTGTTTTCATCTATTTTATCAGGCATATCTTCATCAACAGCAGCATTACTAATTTCCACATCTACATCTCCAATTAGTTCACCATCCTTACTAGGCACATCAGCAGCTTTAGAAAGTTCATCTGCTTTGTCGGAAGTAGGATCGTCAGGGAGATCCTTAATATCATTACCTACTTCCACTCCTCTCACGGTATCCTCGTCTCCTATCTTCACAACCTCTCCAGGCTTCTGACAAGCACTTGCACCAGTTCCCATATTCTCTACAGTCTCTTCTACCTCAGGACAGTCACTTTCCACAATTTCTTTATCGACAACAGGTGGTGAATCTTCGCGTTGGTCGTTACCAGATGAATCATAAGCGACAGCGTCACCTCTTTCTATATCTTCTACTTCCGGAACTGGAGTTTCCATTTTACTGTAGCCTCCCTCACAATCACATTACATTAATTATTCGTTAAAAATTCATACCTATACAATCTCTGCAAGTTGAAATAAAACAATGGTAATTCTTCCTTTTCAAAAGATGTTATTCTTTAATGTGAATTTTTCACACGAGTAGGACGTAATGAATGACTTGTGGTTCTGATTGCACGAATGCGTTATACAAGAAATATGAAAACTAACGGCAGAGAAACGTTATACAAAATTCTCTACGGTGAATCAATATGAAAGTAAAAATTAATCAAGATTTTCTAATCATGAAATGGAACAGTAATAATATTTGTTCAAACTATTTTTATATGGCCAATGCTTTTATGATTGAATTTAATGATAATTTAGAATTGTTAATTAATGAGTGATAAATAGTTATTAATGAAATGCAAAAGTGATGGTTCAGATTGACCAAAATGAGACTAATCCATTCTAGGTAACGCCACAGCATTTCGTAACTGGGTTGTACCTTGACAAAGTCTATCTAGTCGCGACAGAACATTTTAGGCACAGAACTTTCTTAAGGTGACAAAACGGCCTTCAAGTGACATCAAATGGTGCAGAGTTATTTGGTAAAATGGTGCAGAGTTATTTGGTAAAATGGTACAGAATTTATCTTCATTTTCAGAAAATGATAAAAATATATTAAAAATATATATTATTTTGATAAAAATAAAATACATTATTTTCCCCTCTATTTGTATCCTCTACATTTTCCCTATCTAATAAGAGATTATTTTCCCTCTCTCATGTTTGTTATTTGTGCAATTAGTAATAATTATTCTGGATCAAACGGTAATTGAAAATCGTAATGGAATGATAACAAATTCATTATTTAACTAAATTAAAATAAATAGGTATTTACTGCATCACTCAGTATTTACTGCATCACTCAGTATTTACTGCACCACTCAGTATTTACTGCACCACTCAGTATTTACTGCACCACTCAGTATTTACTGCATCACTCAGTATTTACTGCATCACTCAGTATTTACTGCATCACTCAGTATTTACTGCATCACTCAGTATTTACTGCATCACTCAGTATTTACTGCATCACTCAGTATTTACTGCACAACGAAGTATTTACTGCATCACTCAGTATTTACTGCACCACGCAGTATTTACTGCACCACGCAGTATTTACTGCAGTTTATTTACTGTCAGTTCTCATCTTTCTGACTCAATTTTGTCTCGTCTTAAGTCAATTGTCCAATAAAGAGAATATTGCACATCACGTAAGTCTGTTGAACTTGTAAATTGTTAGGGAAAACACTTTTATTGAAAGTTAGTACAAGCTGCTGGAAGTTGCTACAAAAGATGCCACTTGATAACCATTTCGAAGGTAATAAATAAGTATCTTGAACTGCACGAAACGAATTGACACTGAGCCGTAATTGTTGTGACATTTGTAAGTGGGACGAACACGAATTAGAATGACTGTTACACTATACGAATAGTAACCTATTTTAGTAGAATAGTATGGTTTACTATCACTGGTTTGATATTAGCAGTACATAGTAGTTCCGGTAGTAAAAAGTACTCTAGATATTTGAATGGTTTGGAGATAAATAATGAATGTAAACAACATACACCACACCTAATAGTACTAGAAAAAGGTATTCCATTGATATGATATACCCATTACTGTTATATGTACTGTGATAGGAGCAGAAAATAATAAAGAGTTACATTAATGAAAAAAGAAGAGGATGAGTGATGGGGATTTTTCTGAGTTGATAAGAGAGAGACACCAACACTCCTACCCTCACCAGTGATGGATCGATACTGAGACAGACTGGCAGTAAGAGGGAAATGGAGAGGCAGAGGGAAATGAAGAGGCAGAGGGAAATGAAGAGGTAGAGGGAAATTAAGAGGAAGAGGGAAATGGAGAGGAAGAGGGAAATGGAGAGGCAGAGGGAAATGAAGAGGCAGAGGGAAATGAAGAGGTAGAGGGAAATTAAGAGGAAGAGGGAAATGGAGAGGAAGAGGGAAATGGAGAGGAAGAGGGAAATAAAGAGGCAGAGGGAAATGAAGAGGCAGAGGTAAATAAAGAGGAAGAGGGAAATGGAGAGGCAGAGGGAAATGAAGAGGCAGAGGGAAATGAAGAGGCAGAGGGAAATGAAGAGGCAGAGGGAAATGAAGAGGCATAGGCAAATGAAGAAGCAGAGGCAAATGAGGGAGATGGAAAAGAGAGTGAGACAAAGAGATAGAAGAGACTGAGGCATATGAGACAGGTAACATAGACTCATACTGATCAAACTTATAGAGGCAGAATTATGTCTCTGAAAATTAAGTTAAATTTCCATTGATCCAATAAACAAACTGAGTAATAAAGGACAAATTGGTCACTGTGATGAGAGTGGAAAAGTTACAACATTAAACTGTCAGATGTGAGAAAGAGGCAGGTGGGAAATGTAGCTGCCACTGCCTCAAGAGAAATAAAATGAATTGAAAACGAAAGTCAATTTATTGAGCAATAATCCAGGTAATTATATTTGTTGGATGTGTACTTGGTAATTGCCTGGGTAAAGTGTACTTGATAATTGCCTGGGTAAAGTGTACTTGATAATTGCCTGGGTAAAGTGTACTTGATAATTGCCTGGGTAAAGTGTACTTGATAATTGCCTGGGTAAAGTGTACTTGATAATTGCCTGGGTAAAGTGTACTTGATAATTGCCTGGTTAAAGTCTACTTGATAATTGCCTGGGTAAAGTGTACTTGATAATTGCCTGGGTAAAGTGCACTTGATAATTGCCTGGGTAAAGTGTACTTGATAATTGCCTGGTTAAAGTCTACTTGATAATTGCCTGGGTAAAGTGCACTTGATAGTTGCCTGGGTAAAGTGCACTTGATAATTGCCTGGGTAAAGTGCACTTGATAGTTGCCTGGGTAAAGTGCACTTGATAGTTGCCTGGGTAAAGTGTACTTGATAATTGCCTGGGTAAAGTATACTTGATAATTGCCTGGGTAAAGTCTACTTGATAATTGCCTGGGTAAAGTGCACTTGATAGTTGCCTGGGTAAAGTGTACTTGATAATTGCCTGGGTAAAGTGTACTTGATAATTGCCTGGGTAAAGTGTACTTGATAATTGCCTGGGTAAAGTGTACTTGATAATTGCCTGGTTAAAGTGTACTTGATAATTGCCTGGGTAAAGTGTACTTGATAATTGCCTGGATAAAGTCTACTTGATAATTGCCTGGGTAAAGTGTACTTGATAATTGCCTGGTTAAAGTGTACTTGATAATTGCCTGGGTAAAGTCTACTTGATAATTGCCTGGGTAAAGTGTACTTGACAATTGCCTGGGTAAAGTCTACTTGATAATTGCCTGGTAATTTGTACTTAGGTCTAATTTAATTAGTGGCAATAGTGTTTCTTTAGTGTTACTGGTGGTTAGGTCAGTCCTTATACAACACCAGAAAAAAGTAATGTAAGTACTGCCAAAAAAGACGAGGT
This sequence comes from Caprella mutica, assembly GCA_947561585.1. Taxonomy (NCBI): domain Eukaryota; kingdom Metazoa; phylum Arthropoda; class Malacostraca; order Amphipoda; family Caprellidae; genus Caprella; species Caprella mutica. The sequence goes on from CANNZV010003706.1 coordinate 31,520, forward strand.
ACCTTGACCTGCATAGGCATGTGGTCTCAGGGTCAACAGTAGTCAATTTGACGGGTCACTAACTCATTTCAGTGGTCAAAATATAGTTACTTTGACCACAAAGAAGCCTTTATAATATTTCTTGTTTGGTTAGAAAGATAATATTTTTAAATCAAAAAAGTATATTTTATTCTTGGTTTAACTCCTGATAACTGAAATAGATCAGTAAATTCGATTTTAAAATTGATATTTTAAATGAAATAAAAATTATTAATTTAACATCAACATATTTAATTATATTTGTTTCTACATTAAAACTTTGACCTTAATATAATGTGTACTCAAATAGTATTTTCTTTTTAGGATAGTAGTCTCTATACATTTTATACGATAAAATCATACGACCTTCATTAAAGTACAGCCCTATTATATTCTACGATCTTTACTACCTTTACACTTGTAAACAAGTAAGGTATCTTGATAATTATAAGATATTGCTACGCTCCTCCCTATCTGTTATACCTTATATGATATCTAATCCCTTATACTATACCCAATACCTTATACGTGCCTTATACCATATAGAGTGAGAAATGCATGAATATCAAGGCGGTGATACATCAGTCATCATAGCTATCATAACATTGGCTTATAAAGGTAAGTCTTAGCGGAAAAAGTTAAACCTACCTAATTTCTATCTACGACTTTAGCTACAGAAACTAGAGATTGCTAAACATTATACATATTATTTATATAAATTACCTGATTCGAATTAAATATCCTTTGAAAATTTGAATTTCATTAGGTTAATACAAGTAAAAAATTAATACAAGTAGAGTGTTCACTCCATGTATTTTTGAATGATCATATTTTTATTCGATCATTCAAAAATAACCAATTGAAATTTTCATCAGGTACTTAGTTAGCAATTTAAACGTTAGCCAATGTCTAGCACTATATTATGGAAGTGGCCAAGTGTTTACATTATCCAATATTAACTTACTATCTTCTTTTGGAAGGTAGACCGCAAGGCAAAGAAGGAAATAGAAATTGACCTAAAGCTAGATGACCCACTTGAACAGTGATAAATGGACACTTACTTAAAGTTTATGAATGACTTAAAATGAGCTACAATTAGGTTTAATCTTATCATATTTAGACTCATTTGTTGGTCAAACAAAGCTGCTTAAATTAGAAAGTCGATCTTTTAATTACAGAGTTCCGATATTGTCCTGCCGTCTTGGATATTCGAGAACCAACACAGGAATCATATTCCATTGGTCGAAAAGCTATTTAGTTGCTGATATAAAAAGCAAAAATTAAATTAATAATAGACTATGTGATGCATGAATTATCATTTATTTTAAAAAATAACTAATGCACAGTATCTTTAGATTCATTACATATTAGGTAAAGTTATATATAAATATAGGGTTGTGACAATTCGTTTTCAAAATAATAAATCTTAAGAATATCATAGACGAAATGAAATGGTTTCAATAGTGTTTAATTCTCTCCGTCTATAATATTTTCGAAATCTATAAAAGCATATTGTCATAATCCTACATATAATTATCATTAGAAAGATGATATACCTATTATTAAAGTAGAATTTTAATATAACATCATTTTTCTTCTAATTTTCAAAAGATTATGAAAGAATAATCATCTAATTCAGTACACATTCTAACAGGTGACTTAGAAGGAATGTACACACGTAGGGTTTTTTAAGTCTTTCCACCAGACTTTTTGCTAAGCTCCTCCTACTTTTTCCACGAGATTTTTGAATCATATAAGAAAAAACTAAAGTTGGTATCCATGATACCTGCAGGTATCATGGATACCAACTACAATAAATATTAATAATTATATCGTTTTCACTTATATTATTGTGGATAAAGTAGGAGGAGCTTAGCAAAAAGTCTGGTGGAAAGACTTAAAAAACCCTGTGCGTGTAGGGCTCTTTAGAAGGAATGTGTCAACTCTAGATAGACTTTTTAGTCGTTGGTGCGTAAACAGACAAAAAAGAGAGAAGAAGTGACGTGTGACAGCAGAGAAGTTGATTAGCAACAGCAGAAAAGGTGACGGAGTGCCAATGTTGAAGAGATGGTTGCTGTACCCATCTCAGAAATTGCCATGAAAGTAATGATAATCAATACTTTGAAAATTTCTTCCGTAAGGGTTGATACCATTTAATTCGGTTGATTTCTATATTAATTTAAACTTAGGTTATAATTTAAACCCCGTACTTTTTTTATGGTTATAGATAACATATAAATTACAATTTACAGTAGAACTCCTCTATAGTGAACTCCTTTATAGTAAACGCAGTGTCGTGAGTAAGGAAGTAGTCTCTATAATGAACAAATTTTCTTCAGTCTGAAATGAAATGGTCATCAGTTTTTTAAAACTGATGACCATTTATAGTAGACTAAAGAAAATTTGTTCACTATACAGGCTACTTCCTTACTCAGGACACTACATTCACTATACAGGATTTCACTACAGAGTTCTACTGTATAATACAATAGATATAAACAATTACCCATTACATATTGTAGTACTGTAGATATTTTAATGCACTACTTCTGACCCTGGCCTACAATAAGATAGTCACAGGTGCATTTGCCAACATATACCTACACCTCTTGTATTGTACGAAGAAAACAATGGACACATACGATACCTAATAGTAATAAAGAAATATGTCAGGACACTGACAATGAGATATAATTTTATCTTCAGATATTCGTAATTTCAATGTCTTTTAAAAGGCCCCACTTTTATGAACAAAACCATGCCTCTCATAAGTAGGGTTGTGACAATATGCGTTTGAGATCATAGATTCTGGAAATATTATAGACGGAATGAATTAAAGACTATTTAATCGTTTAGTCTATGATATTCTTAAGATCTATGATTTTATCTGCATATTGTCACAACCCTACTCATAAGATATAAATGTTTCTAATAGCGGGTAAGATTTAAGTGATTTATAAATGTAACTCTTAAGCATCTACTTTTCTATGAATGATGGAAAATTGTATTCATGATTTTATCACGTGTAAACACTACAGAATTATTGTCACAATCAATTAATTTTTCTCCGTTCTCTTATGTTTAGGTACTGTTCTAATTCCGAGACATGTCTCGCAATTAGAAACAATTTTCTAAAAGCGGGGCTCATCTCTAACAAATGCCATTGGTATAAAATAGTCAGCCTAATTTCTCAAGAGGAATTGCTTCCAAGATTCCAGTTGCAAAGAATGTTAATCTACAGATAAGGAATTTAGCTTTCTTAAAGACTACTGGGCTGTGAAAGATTTATGGGCTTGAAGGGGTAAAGTCACAGTTACCGGACAGCAGGCATTCTACTCAGTTATCGTGCACTAACGTTTGAATAATTATAAAGGCGTTTCAATTTAGTGCTATGGTAGTGAAGTGTTCTATTCCAGATTAAATATTTTAATTGGTTCTATTTATTTTAAGTTTCATTTGTTGATATTCTTGAACTTGTCTTTGTGTATATAAACTTAGAGAACATTTCTAGATAGAGAAAGAAATTCTAGGTATAATGATTTAGAATCTTCACTTTAGCTAGTAATTGAAAAGGTATGTGCTGTATTAGTGATAGCTTATGTACTGCCAGGTATTAGGAATAGCTTATGTACTGCCAGGTATTAGGAATAGCTTATGTACTGCCAGGTATTAGGAATAGCTTATGTACTGCCAGGTATTAGGAATAGCTTATGTACTGCCAGGTATTAGGATTAGCTTATGTACTGCAAAGTATCTTAGTAATAGCTTATGTACTGCCAGGTATTAGGAATAGCTTATGTACTGCAAAGTATCTTAGTAATAGCTTATGTACTGCCAGGTATTAGGAATAGCTTATGTACTGCAAAGTATCTTAGGAATAGCTTATGTAGGCAGTATTAGTGATAGCTTATGTACTGCCAGGTATTAGGAATAGCTTATGTACTGCCAGGTATTAGGAATAGCTTATGTACTGCAAAGTATCTTAGGAATAGCTTATGCAGGCAGTATTAGTGATAGCTTATGTACTGCAAAGTATCTTAGTAATAGCTTATGTAGGCAGTATTAGTGATAGCTTATGTACTGCAAAGTATCTTAGGAATAGCTTATGCAGGCAGTATTAGTGATAGCTTATGTACTGCAAAGTATCTTAGTAATAGCTTATGTAGGCAGTATTAGTGATAGCTTATGTACTGCAAAGTATCTTTAGTAATAGCTTATGCAGGCAGTATTAGTGATAGCTTATGTACTGCAAAGTATCTTAGTAATAGCTTATGCAGGCAGTATTAGTGATAGCTTATGTACTGCAAAGTATCTTAGTAATAGCTTATGCAGGCAGTATTAGTGATAGCTTATGTACTGCAAAGTATCTTAGTAATAGCTTATGTAGGCAGTATTAGTGATAGCTTATGTACTGCAAAGTATCTTAGTAATAGCTTATGTAGGCAGTATTAGTGATAGCTTATGTACTGCAAAGTATCTTAGTAATAGCTTATGTAGGCAGTATTAGTGATAGCTTATGTACTGCAAAGTATCTTAGTAATAGCTTATGTAGGCAGTATTAGTGATAGCTTATGTACTGCAAAGTATCTTTAGTTTTTTCTACCATGTCTAACTTTTCATTCATTTAGTTAGCGTCAAGACTCCACAACCAGTCACCAGTTTATTTGGTATGAGTCACACATTGATATATAATAGTCTTATACTTTACACTGCTAGAACACTCAGCACACATTAGTTTAATTCATTGGAAGTTTACGATGTATAGTTTGAACCATTATAGCACGTATTAGGCTATACCTCACGGAATTACAGATTCTTCTCACTATGTTTATTTTATTTCGTTATTTATTTGTATTGTATTATATTGAATTTTATCTGCATTATGTTCAATTAGTTTATTCAATTTGAAACATCTAATATTTATGTTTTTTTTTAATAGTGAAAATAAGTTTCTGTATATTGTACTTATTTTGCAAATTGTTTATTGCTGCAATTTGAAAAACAAACATTCTTCTTTGAGTATTTTGAAGCATAAAGTTTCTTTAGTAATTGCTATAGAAGATATCAAAGGATTAAAAACCGACTATTTCGATCGACAATATTTAACTTATATTCTAACGGATGGAAATTAGAAAAAAAATTAATAAATTATTGAAGATTTTTTTACGTGTCGGAAAATGAAGGGACGTTCGATAATGGAGAATTTACCCCACTGGTCCATTGTACATCACAGTGTAGCATTGCTTGACACTACTTCATAGCGGGTATTTCCTGCCTAGCCTTAAAGTAAATAGGATTCTTGGTACAGGAGAGCTAGAATACCACTGGGGAAGAATAACTGAAATTGTTAAATAAAATAAACTTCATAATCATCTTTAATGCTTTAAATTAAAGAAAAACAGTTGGAATAAATAAATATAATTATAAGTGATCAACTGATATATAATATATTTAAATTAAAACAAACTCTAAAATGAATACATGATTCACGAATACAGATGTATGTACCCAAGAAACTAAATTAATAGTTTTATTAATAGTTCTATATTTTTAAATAATTAAAAAATACCATGGGAATACCTTTTTTTTTGAGACGAAGTGTTCGAAAATGAAAAATAAATAGATATATATAATGGAATAGGACCAACTAAAACTATCAAATTTCTTCGAATTTCAGAATTTGATGAAAATAGCCTATATATACAATTTATACATATATCTAATAACTGAATAAATGCAGGGATTTTGGGAAATCTATGAAAAAAAAATTCTATGGGGAGATATTTTGTTTCTGTAAATAATTACATTTTATCAATTCTTTTTAAATGTTTGTGCTTCATGCTATACATAATAAGACGAACAAAATTCACCATTTACAAGATACTTCGACACCAACAATAAACAGTCATTTGTAGAACTGGAGACTTCGTCCCAGCTTAGTAGTGATAAAGAAATTTTCTCCACAAAAATGAGAAATATATAAGATTAAAAAAATTCATATCAAATGATCATTTCCTCACTGTTGATCATTTTAATCACTGTTGATCATTTCCCAACTGTTGATCATTTCCTCACTGTTGATCATTTCCTCACTGTTGATCATTTCATCTGATCAGTCACACTTAATTCGTCACCCTCTATTGATCGAATCAAAATAACTTTCAATTGGAATAAATCGACATTAGTCTTTTTCTGCTTTTCACGACATTTATTTCGAAATGTTACAGGTAGCAATTAGTTCGACTGCGAGTAGAGCAAAGTATCCCATTAGGCATATTTCTACAGGCCATTTAGCCATCCAAACCACTTTCTTGTGCATCAGCGAAACATCCGACTGATAAGATGACACCAACTTTCAAAGCAGTTAATGGCAAGACAGTGACAAAATAGAACTGATATTGAAGTGACATCAACATTTAGTCTGCTAGAGAAAGGGGGATTTAATGTGATGAGGGGTGGGGGGGGGGAAGTTAGGAATTGTCAGTCGGTTGCACTTCTTCAGTCATACGTATAACAAAATATAATTATAATAGTTTATTTTTATTGGTATCCAAGCTACCTGCAGGTATCAATAATAATTATTATTGGTATCCAAGATACTTACAGGTATCATGGATACCAATAAAAATTATTATATCCTTATTTCTTATGTGACCAAAGCCAGTATCCAGTATACAAATGATAGCAATGTTTTATCCACAATTTGGAAAATCGTAAAATAGTGATGGTAAAATAGTGATAGTAAAGCTAGTGATGGTAAAATAGTGATAGTAAAGCTAGTGATAGTAAAATAGTGATAGTAGAGTCAGCAGAGTGTGCCGATGCCAATGATACTAACGCTCTGTTCCATTGGGAAATACAGAGACTGGTGTGAAATAAATAAATACACATTTCCATTGGAACCATTGGAGCAAAAAGAGAATGTATGGGGTGGGGGAGTGATGAGTGGGGGAGGTAGGCGGGCCGGGGAGATAGAAGTGGGGATATATATCGTTGGTGGGGGAAGTATATAATGGGGGAGATAGAAGTGGAGGAGTTAAGGGTGGTGGAAGGTGAGAGTGGAGGAGATAGGTATATCGTTAGGTGGGGGAAGTATGTAATGGGGGATATAAGGGCGGGGGAGATATATCATAGGATGAGGAAAGTATGTACGTAGTGATAGGAGAAGATAGAACTGAGTAACCAAATAAAGGTAGATGGGAAAAGAGGAAAATGGTGATAAGAATTGGAATAGAAGAAGAATAACATAACATGAAGATAATTGTGTACATCGATAAAAAGAATGGATAAAAGTGGATGAGATGAGAGTGGAGATATAAGAGAGGAGAAGATTGAAAAAAGCGTAAGAATTAAATCTAGATATACTATAACTGATAAACTTTATCTTAAACTTCAATCCTATCAGTAAAATGTTATCAGTGACACTGCATTGGCTATCATGATAACAAAGATAGTAACATAGCAAGAAATCATTAAAGTAATCAGCCCCGATAGTAAAATAATGTCTACTTTACAGTTTATGTTTTTAAGTTAGGTTGCTTGATAGAATAATAAAGTTACTTTTTACTGTTCAAGCAAGCAACCTAAGTAAAAACAATAAACATTAACAGTTTGTTGTACTGCACACTTCATGTTCTTTTAATGACATAGCAAGGGGGTTCGGGAGGCAGCACGCCCCCCTATATACATATATTTTGATGTTCAATCAGAAATAAACTGCAGAAGTGTCGGACTAATGGGTGTCGGAGCAATGAATAGTACAATGGATTGATATTGAAGATCGGTCGAAAGAACGGATAAATTTTCGTTCTAAACATACATAGTATTATTTCAAAACACAGTAGAAATCAAATAAATATAGTAATCACCTAAAGGTTATACAATGAAGAGATTGACAGGGTTTGACATTCACATGTTTACAGAGAATGGGGTGATTGTTTTACACACTAGGTGTACAAATTAGTGAGAGAGAATAGGTACTGAGTACAGTTACACAACTTCTTTTCAAGGAAAGACATTAGGAAACAGGAAACGGTTATACCCCTAGGGATGGCAAGACTGCCTAGTTAGTGTACCTAGTGGCAAGACTGCCTAGTTAGTGTACCTAGTGGCAACATTGCCTAGTTAGTGTTCCTAGTGGCAACACTGCATAGTTAGTGTACCTAGTGGCAACACTGCCTAGATATTGTACCAAGTGGCAACACTGCCTAGTTAGTGTACCTAGTGGCAAAACTGCCTAGATATTGTACAAAGTGGTAACACTGCCTAGTTAGTGTACCTAGTGGTACTGAATTATAATTCTCTTCATATAGCTACGATCATACAGTATAGCATCGATAAATAAAATAATAAATAAATATTATTATTTATTAATAAAATAATAGGTAGCTAGTACTTTTAGTGGATAATTTTCTTATACCAAAATTGAATTATTTGCGTGGATATTATGTAGAACAGATAATGATCATAATGTGTTTCCTGTACATAATGATTATGATTTACGAGATGAATTTTAATAGAGGTACCTAAATATCTTCAACGAAAAAAGGATAACTAAATTATTTTACCTAGGTAACTAGGTAGGTCTTTGTAGTTAGGTAGATCCTAGTTATCGGTTGATAATATTTCTAAAATATTTTCCTATATTTTCTCAATGTACACTTAAAAGAACTTATACATTGATTAAAATAAAGTATTAAGAAACTATAATAATACATAATAAGCTTGTGTGATTAATCTACACTTGCAACAGAACATCTGTACCAAAATAATCAATAAAAAGTAAAGTTAGTTCTAACATTCATGTTGCTGTTACCCCGTGAATTAGCTAATTTAATATTGAACTTTAACTACCTATTTAATACCTACTATCTATAGGTAGAGTACTAAGACAATGAAACTAAAACTCAAGTTATCAGATAAAATGGAATTATATTGCATATATTATATTCAATTGAATTGAAATCAAGTTCACTCTTATCTAAAATAGTTAATAAGGTAGGTCCTAGGTTTCATATAATGTCAATATTTCAAATATTTTTCATCTGAATATATCACTTTCATTCACTGTTTTAATTACTTTGAATATCAGTTCAGAAATCTATCAACAACATACTATCACATGTTCGCAATCACACAAACTTTTGGAGAGAGTACCGCCATGCGAACCACTTCTCACCACTGCCAGACAAACTCTGAAGTCTGAGTTTCTGACTCATCCGCGCGCGACCACAAACGAATAATAATTATAATTATTATTTATAAATTTATAATTCAAAACAGGTAGATAGTTAGTTACCTGGCGGAAAGGTTAAGTTATTACAAGTTAAATTAAAGTTAAATGATTTGCAAAGAAGTACCTGGATAGAAATATGACTACATTAAATTATTCACCCTAAAATTAGAAGGCACTTATTTATGTAGATCTTCTCAATTAATACAATAATTAGTCAACATTAGTAATTTATTCTTGTAACTATAATAATGAGTAAATTCAATTTTTCTGTTGAAATCATAAAAGTTTATATGGCAAACAAGCAAAAAACTCCCGATGAAAAAAAAAACGGTCGATATAAATAGCCTAATTCATTTTTATTAATTTTCATCAATTTTTTATTAGTAAAAATACTATATGTTAAAATATAAAGAGATGTAGCGCACCTAAGGGTAGGTTAGCGGTCCCAAGGTTCATAGACTATAACAGGTTAAACGAATAGAAATAGTAAGAAATGTTACTAAGAGCTGCGTCTACAAATTCTTTAGATTAAAACCTATAAAACCTATGTTACAAGTAATTGAAATTTTTTTTATTTCTTATTACCTTCGCAATCTTGCGGAAGGTTATATTTTCATCGGAATTTATTTATTCACTTATTTATCATCTTGTTATTCGCTTAACTGAAAAAGTGTTCAACAAAATTGCCTGAAATTTGGTGAAACGATTGGTCCATATCCAGTGACCTGCTGCTAGTCTTTTGGGAGTGACCCGGTCAAAGGTCAAGGTCACGGTCATTTATAACTCAAAAAGTATCGAACCATATTGCATGAAACTTGGTGGAACGATTGGTTGATATGCAGGAACCATTTTGATAGATTTTGGGAGTGATCGGGTCAAAGATCAAGGTCAAGGCCATTTGTAACTCAAAAAGTATTCAACCAAATTGTCTGAAATTGTATGGTACAATTGGTCAATGACCAGGAACGATCCATTATAATTTTGGAAGCGATCCGGTCAAATGTCAAGGTCAAGGTCATTTATAACTCAAAAAGTATTGTACCATATTGCATGAAACTTGATGGGACGATTGGTTATTATCCAGTTAGCAGTTTCATTAATTTTAGGAGAGAACGGATCAAAGCGGAGGCGAAGGTATGCGCTCTACCGAGTGAACATAATCTAGTTTTATTATTGCAATATTATGTTTGTTCTTATTTTAGCTACAGTAATTAGAGCGGATGAAAATGTTAAACAGTGCCCCTAATCGACGGACAACGGAGTAAATAGCAGTTAGTTTTTTGTTCCTTTTGCAGCGGAAAAACCATTTCATTGAAGTAATTTTTATACCATTCGATAGATTATTCAATTTTGAACAATTCTAGGTTGACTCACGCACGAGTTTAATCTACCGTTTAAGAGATATTCAAGAAGAAAGACAGAAATTGTTCCTTCCATTGCTAATTGTCGTAGTGAATAGCAGTTAGTTTTTTGTCTATTTTGCAGCAAAAAGACGGTTATATGAAAAAAACTACATCATTCGATAGATTATTAAATTCTAAAGAATTCTAGGTTGACTCACGCACGAGTTTAATCTACCGTTTAAGAGATATTCAAGAAGAAAGACAGAAATTGTTATTTTCTCACACTAATCGGCGGAGTGCACAGCTCTTGGTTTTTTGTTTATTTTTCAGCGGAAAAACGATTATATTAAAATATTTTTATATCGTATGATAGATTAGTTAATTTAAAAGAATTCTGAGTGGGAAACTACCCTTCAAATATATATGGTTTTGAAGAAAAACGCAATTGTCTCACTGTTTCACAACTATTCTTCAAGAAATCGTACATCTGGCAAATTTTTCCCTATTTTTAACCTGTTATAGTCTACGAACCTTGAGCGGTCCGGTTGTGGGGGTTGGGACCAGGTTTGATAGTGACAAAATGTTTACGCAACTTTTTTTAATATAAAATACGTATACCTTACTTTGCTATAAATGTCATATATTCGGCGAAAATGAAATAATTATTGGTTCGCATTGAATAATATTAAATATATTATATATATTTTTTTTTTGCACGGGGGATTTTTGTCCAGGAATCCTGATAATATGTTTGAAACTTCCATATATTTTATAAATGAAATATAGATACGATTATTCGAACATGATATATGTATGTATGCACTTTTATTATCATAACATTATCATCAAAAATACAAAAGTCATCAATTCCCTATTTTGTTGTAAGTAAACAGAAATGCTTTATGATTTGTATCCAAAATTATTAATGAATACTGAAGCGTTCCATGAACGAATAGGGACACTATATTTTAATTTCTAATTGTATTTCAAAATTATATTTAATCATTGATCAAAATATTTCAGAAATAGTAATTGATTATAAAGCAGTTAAATACAATAATATGTATTTCCCTTCATGTTCCTCAATCAAGTCACATATAATAGAAAAACAAAAACGTTTAAAATATTTTAAATATAAATATTATTCTGTGATTTCTTTTGTTCTTAATTTAAAATATAATGCTTAGATATATTTTTTAATATTAACTTAATTAAATTTTCATTCGGTATTTTTTTTCTCTCATCTGGTAATTGTTTATTCTATACCCTAATACGATATTTTTTTATTTTACATGAATATCTGAACACTAAAAAATGTTGGTATATACTATATTACATACAGAAAACAGTTATGCATAATAACATAATGCTATTTTATTTATTGTTCATTTTAACTGCACTAAATATTAATACAGATTCTGTAAAATAAAATATTTGATTACAAATTATGAAATTGAATTATTTTCAATTCCATTTTATTCACAAAATATGGAATATAAAATTGAGAATTGATCAAAAGTAGACAATATATATAGTTAGTTTATATAGTTAGTGTATGAAATCAATGTATTTTTCCACATTATGATACATGAAAATGCTATTTATATTAGAAAACCTAACATTGCCAAATTTTTTATTTAGTTAAAATGTAATTTTAAAAAATAACGTTTTAAAATTCAATTCTAAAACGATATAATTTTAAAATAATGAAATGTCGAATTAAAGTCAAATTATTTATTACAAACTTGAACAAAAGTAAATGAAACGGCAGTACAAACTATAGGTGAATTATGGATATATGATATATCTAATATAGAAAAAATAATTACACTAATTCCTAACTTTACTTTTAATTATTTGATATTTTTTTAAATAACAGAAATGAAATAAAATACTCACTAAAATACCAAGAACCTAGGAGTGGCTTAACTGGCTTACCTGTGGGAGAAGAAAAAACAAATTAAAAATACATTTCCTATTTATTTTGGTACTCCCTGCAAACTGAAAAAGTTTTCTATGTGTGAACTTGATAGAAAACTATTACTAGGTAGACTCAACAAATTAATAATATATAAAAAGATGTAGTGTGTTGATTTTCCTTAAAGACAATGCATAATTTAATTATGGATGCCTGGAAATAAAAATATATGGATTAATAATATACATATAAACGATATAGCTACCTATATATGTACATTCGACAGATTAGAATACCATCGAATTAATTAACTTTTTATAGTTTTTAAGGATTTAAAACGGTTTGCATAATTTTTATAATTCTTCTACGTGAAAAATATTTAAAATATAAAGTTTTTTTAATATAGTTGTAGGTATAATATAGTTATAAAATATCACTTATTAAAAACTGGATATAATCATTCAAAAATATGCTTTATATTAACATATATATATATAACATCTATTTAAAATATATTCAATATATTAACATATATGTGTTATATTAACATATTTGTATTTATTAACATACATGAACACTATAAAATTATGTTATGTTATGGAAATTTATATATATGTTAATATAAAAAATATATGTATTATATAGGTAAACATATATGTATTATATTTATTAACATATATGTTTTATATTAACATATATGTATTATATTTATTAACATATAAGTTAACACACAATGCAAGAGTTATTCACTGTTAAGTTATTTAGTTTATTTTCAGTGTGTAGGAGGCATTGCGATGAAACCTCACAAGTCGCTTGAAGGTAAGTAACAACTGCAGATTAACTCGTACAGCATTGTTATGAAACAACCACAACATATGAAACAACCACAACAATAACAATCTCATTTGAAAAATATATATATATATATTATAAAATTAATTTCGTTATCGATAAATAATTTGTCGATACCAACAATAAAGAAATTCCATTAATTATTAGTTTTTACATTTTTTATTTATAAATCAGTACCAATAAGCATTAATATAGTGAATTTAAAAGCAGATATGTTTTTTAGCACATCCTACACACTGAAAAAGGATTCAAGGAAGTTATGCATTTGACCGATAACGTGGTGAGTGACGCCATTTCGAACTATCACCCTTTCCTTTCTATCAATAATTGAGTTATACCTGTAATTAATTTTCACGGTAATTATATAGGAGTTTCCCCTATGCAGATTAATGTAAAACATTATTAGTATAAATTACATAAATTACCCATAAATAAAATATTATGTGAAGATAATACATTCTTATTATTATTTTTTTTTATTCAATAAAACATTTAGGAAAAGTTCTGAGTTATAGAACGCTTCCACATTTTCGGACACGTAAAGGGAAAATATATAATAATTATTTAACATTCTTTATTTAAACACACAGGCGTCAATGACACCAATTAAAATCAAATTAAATTATCCTAATTTTTTTCTTACGTGTCCGAAAATGTGAAACCATCCGATATCTCGTAACTTACCCTAATTATAAATCAACTAAAATATTTACTGTAGTTACCCTTTTGAAGTAACGACTGATGACTTTTATCGAAATGGTCTTAAATCCTTTACTTCGGCACTGTCCTGATAAACCTTCTATTATAGCGTTAATATGTACTTAATTAACAATAAATAGTAATAACACATTAGCTTAAATAACTAGAGGGACGCACGTGTCACCCCCACTGAATTCAGAATCAGACTGAGTTTATAGCGTATATAAAGTATAGAAACTGTGTGGTTGAGAACATTGCTATTATTGGGGTTAAAGGCCTGACCATAGGGTTAATATTGCGATATTAAATCCTATCAGCTATAGGTTAAACTGTTAGTTATTTAAACTTATCTACCATAGGGTAAATATTATGTTTTTACCCTATGAACCCTAGGGTAGAAATTGTGATATTAGACATGGGGTAAATATTGTGATATTAGACATGGGGTAAATATTGTGATATTAGACATGGGGTAAATATTGTGATATTAGACATGGGGTAAATATTGTGATATTAGACATGGGGTAAATATTGTGTTTTCACCCTATGAACTGTAGGGTAAATTCTTATTTATTTTACCATATCGAACATAGGGTTAACAGTTAGTTATTCGTATACCCTTAGATATTAACCCTATGGTTGATAGGGTAAATAATAACATATTAGTTCATCCTATCAACTATGTAGGGTAACTATTATCTTATTTACCCTATCATAGTCTATTTGGGTCAGAAGAAACTGCTAGTAATGAATAAACATGATATTCTCACTAAATAACATTTAAATAATGGTTTGAATGAAGAAAGACTGTCACAATGTGAAGGAAGGTAGTTAATTCATATTCATGTTTGGTTCCACATGCAATATATATTAGGCAATATGATCAATGCTATTTAGTATATATTGTAATTTTATAGTATATATTTTAAATGAATAACTTAGTAATTGATATATGTAATAATGTAGAGATTCTGGCTTCCAAAATAAATTTAGAGATGAAAAATTAGTATAATAATATTTTGAACTAAAATATTATAATTATGTTAAGGCCTTGTGTTTAGGCTAGTCAATAAGGCATTGTTGTTACCGCCCACTTCAGTAGTTATGGTTAGTGTAATTACATCGGTTGGAAATAAGAAAAAAAGACCAGTATATACACAAAAAGGAATAAATAATATAAGTAAAGATAAATAAATGTGAGTGTCGTTCATTTATAGCGATATATCGAATGCTATTTAATTTTTACTGCTGAAAATAGTTATCTAGATATATACTTATTTGAATACACATTTAAGCAAGTGTGTATAAATTGATACACCTACATGACACACATTCTAAAAACATTTTTCTATCACCACCTTGATAAAATGTATGAATAGAATCATTTATTATAAAATATAGACACCAAATTTTTCATTTGAATTTTAGTAGAAATCGAATCAAAATAAAAAAATATGTTTTCTTTTTTCTTTTATAAAATTAAGTACTTTTATGTAGAAGTATTTTTTATATAACAATAATTTTATATAAACGAATTCTTTATATATAAGTATATTAAATTTATATTAAAATTGTGTAAAAAAGTTTAAAAATAAACATGAATAATGTTCGATCTCATACGATAGTTAAATAAACATTAATATATTAATAATATTATTATGTTATATAACTTAATCGATCAATATAAATGAATCTAGAAAAAAATATCATAGAATTAACTAAGCTAAATATACATAATATACCAAAATCAATCATTTCGATATTTATTAATTTAAAAAAGAACAAGTCAATAAAAATCTGGAAAAGTAAAGTAGAGTGATTGGAAATAGACTAACTATTCCTATGTTACAACAGTTACGGTGCAAGGAATGCAAAGCCACACCTTTACGGTACAGCATACCTTGTGGTGCATTCCATGTCATGTACATACTGTGCAACAACAAGAGAAAAGATAAAATATTTGAAAATTATATAGATTTATTTATTCTATAATTCATGTGTAGTGTAAGTTCTGAATTATCTTTCAGTTTCACATCTTCGGTCATATATGAAAACAATATAATGATTACTATTGTATTTTAATTAGTCTCCATGATATCATGGAGACCAGAGAAAAATTAATAATAAATAATAATTATACCCTATTTTCTTATATGACCGAAGATGTGAAACCGAAAGATAATTCAGAACTTACCCTAAGTGGAAAATTCACCACCTTCCGAGTGAACAAATGCTTCCAATGAACATTACAGCTAGCGGTTCATGACGTTATATTATCAGGTTTGTGATTAATTCCAGTAGCCAAAGAACCTTGCATAGCAGATCTATCAGAAGTAATGGCGATATGCTTCGATTCGCTTAATTTGTCTCAGTTACATGCGTCTACAAGGACTCTATAGAATGTATTAAGGTGGCAATGACCGTATAAATAGATACATATATGCAAAACATCATCACGGGGTTGATAAGAAAAGAATCCAAGGAGAAAAATCCATCCCCTGGAACTTACCTTCAAAAAGATCAGGTAGACTACAAAGAAGTTTGTTCCTAGGTTTTGGAATTGTGAAGTGCGATCTTCGGACTTTGGATTGAAGTTTTCGTTTGGTGTTCTTGCTAGCTGAATTTTCGTCCAGTGTTTCGCGAGGATGAAGTATGGGTATAAAAGATTGCTCAGAGATTGAACGTCTTCTAGAAATATTCTTGGTGGTGTTGTATGGGGAGAAGTCATTTAGAGATGATCTCTTGTAGATCGGAATGTGTGTTCCTGTTTGGATGTTTATGGTGCTTATAGATCTGGGGAAGGTATTCATCCAAGTTTTGCTGGAAGATCTGTTGCATATGCTCATGTCATCATAACTTGTATGTTTATTCCTAAGTGGCTTCGGAAGACGTGTTTCAAAATGTTCTTTATGTGGTGTAAGATAGGATGTATAGGTTGAAGATGGTGTCCTTGTTAGCCGGGTGTAGTTGAAGATTCTACTAAGGAAACTTCCAGTTTTAGTTTCTTTCTGTTTCCCGTTTTCAGATTCAGTGTCTCCGTCTTTGATGTCCGTGTTCTCAGTTTTAGGTTTTTCTTTCACTTCACTTTCCTTTTCGGCGAATATCTCTTCTTTAGGAATATCATATGTAAGCATTGAATGCAGTTCCTCTTCACCTTCATTGTTGTTATTAACAACATCGTCAATTGGTTCTGGGAGTTTCTTCACTTCTTGAGAAGCTGGTGGGGTATTCGAGGCCACTGATTTTTCAGCAGAGTTCTTCTTGCCTAGTTTAGTGTACGTTGAAGTTCTAACAACCTTCTTACTTTTTTCGGGTTTCTGTGGGACTGTAGATGTCGTCTTTCTTGAACTCGTCTTCATTGGGGGTTTGCTCAAAGGAGGTTTAGTATGTTTAGAACTCATATTACCACCTGAATGAGATCACTCTCTACCTAGCTATCACGATACATCTAACAGGAAGTAGGGTGTGGATCACTTTCTAAACGGGAGAAGCGAATAATTTTCCACCACACGAAACCATATGCAAAGCAACGATAAAATTATTTGATTAAAACACTCTACAAGAGATAGTTACACATAAATATATTACAATAATATTAGCTGGGGAAAAAACTTAAATAAAATCTAGAAAACTCTACTGATCAAAAGAAATTAAAAAATTCAAAGTAACTCTTTTTGTAAATTCAATAACGCTAAATAAAACTGTTGATAATAGGTTATAATACAATAATATTGCCAAATTGTTTGTATCTAGTTGACTACATGGAAAGTTTTCTTCACCGCAATAAAAATTAGCGCGTGAAAATGTTTTAGTGAATAAATCGTAAGTTTATGAATAACTGTTCGCAGGTTTCACTTTATTCACTCCTGCTTATCATCGTGTGTACCAACTGAGACAACAACTAATTTATTATTCTACGATATAGTACTAATGCATCGATTTTTCTGAGGAGAATAAAAGCGTTCACTTTCTTAGTCTAGTAATTTGAAATCTGTGACTGTGAAATATATTGAAGGTGCGATACGTTATATTATGCATATATAATTGAGAGTTTTAGACTGAAGAGTATATTTGAGGGAAATATAATTATCATAAATAATGTTTTTCTGTAATTTAAAAAAACAGATTAAACTTACAGGAAACAGGAGTTAGTTACCTGATATTTGTAAATGTTGATGTAATTAAGATGATAATTATTTCATTTTCTGAATCAATTAAATTTGAAAAATGTTCAGTTTTCCATTCCATTAATTTTCAAGGTTGAATGGGAAAATAGAACAAAATTTCGTAAAATTACGAAAAAAAAAAATTACAACAAAATACTAAGGTAATGAAAATTATTTTATTATGTAAATTCTAATATAAAAAGCAGCATATCACTGTTCTAGAAATGTTAGTCGCATATGAAGTATGTTTGAGTAGGTTAACATTTGTTAAGCAATAAGTATAGGCAGTTGCGTACAATAATCCACTTCAAGGATAGCACAGTTAGTGGTTATTTACAGTACTATCAGAGGCTTGAGTAACGTACCTACAGTACTATCAGATATTTAACTATAAAACGTTCTCGGTGGCCAGAAATTTCGGTCGGGAAATTTCGGTCTCGGAATTATAACTGGCATCTCAGCATAAATGGCCGTTATGTAGTTTGTTGTATCCGCTAGTTTGTTGTACTGCACACCTCATGATTGCTTAATGACCTAACAGGTTGGGTTCATACCTTAGACCGAAAGTTCCGAGAATGAATTTTCTGAAATCGAGTTTTCCTAGGACCAACGTTCCTACAGTACTATCAGATACTTCAGTACCTACTGTACCTACAGTTACAAAAGGATATGGTGACCATAAAGAATTGACAAATATTTCATTTCCCATATCTATACTATCTTAATTCATGTCCGATAAAGAATAAAAATATATAAACATCGTGATCTTTGTCATTGCAGAAAAAAATAACTAATTGATTTTTCAAGCAGCTTCAATAAACTCTTTGCAAATTGATCCAATGTATATGTTTGAAAATGACCAAATATTTCTATAGTCGAAAGTATATTTCTTGCTTTCATATGTTTCATGGTTTAGACCCAATTTGAAAACAATCATCAATGTTTCAAAAATAAAAATTGTAATTATATCTATAGTTTTTATATATGTAATAATTATCCCTAGTAATTAATTCCATAACGGTGAACTAAGTAAGTAACTACTTCTGGTGCAGACCTTTAAATACTTTGTTTTCATTAATAACCTCAGTTTATTTTACTTTGAAGGTTAAATTAATGAGGGGGGAATTAAGGGAGGGGGGAGATATTTTCTGTAACATTGAAATAATTGAAACGTGAGTGAACTATTTTTATATTTTCGCACGTTATTCTGTTTCATTGTTGAGGAAATTAAATGACAATAATGTAATTAGATTATTTAAACTACTTATAAAAATGTATCCGACACTTTCGAACAATTGTTAAATGAATATATACATAGCTAATTTCCAGAAAAAACGAGGTTTTAACAAAAAAGAATTCTAATGCACAGTAATTAGGTGCATATTTAAACAGTGCCCTTTTCAGTATTTGAACTTTCTACATTATTTAAAATAAAACACCTTCTATTTCGGGTGGAAATACTTTCTTTGGGAAAGTGTAACTAATTTTCCTGGGAAGAAAACATGCAAACTAAGTGATGATGACACAATGAGATGTGTTTTACGTCACTGTGGTGTGTTTTACGTCACTGTGGTGTGTTTTACGTCATTGTGGTGTGTTTTACGTCACTGTGGTGTGTTTTACGTCATTGTGGTGTGTTTTACGTCACTGTGGTGTATTTTACGTCATTGTGGTGTGTTTTACGTCACTGTGGTGTGTTTCACGTCATTGTGGTGTGTTTTACGTCATTGTGGTGTGTTTTACGTCATTGTGGTGTGTTTTACGTCATTGTGGTGTGCTTAACGTCACTGTGGTGTGTTTCACGTCATTGTGGTGTGTTTTACGTCATTGTGGTGTGTTTTACGTCATTGTGGTGTGCTTAACGTCACTGTGGTATGTTTCACGTCATTGTGGTGTGTTTTACGTCACTGTGGTGTGTTTTACGTCACTGTGGTGTGTTTCACGTCATTGTGGTGTGTTTTACGTCATTGTGGTGTGTTTTACGTCATTGTGGTGTGTTTTACGTCATTGTGGTGTGTTTTACGTCATTGTGGTGTGTTTTACGTCACTGTGGTATGTTTCACGTCATTGTGGTGTGTTTTACGTCACTGTGGTGTGTTTTACGTCATTGTGGTGTGTTTTACGTCACTGTGGTGTGTTTTACGTCGTTGTGGTGTGTTTTACGTCACTGTGGTGTGTTTTACATCACTGTGGTGTGTTTTACGTCACTGTGGTGTGTTTTACGTCACTGTGGTGTGTTTTACGTCACTGTGGTGTGTTTTACGTCATTGTGGTGTGTTTTACGTCATTGTGGTGTGTTTTACGTCACTGTGGTGTGTTTTACGTCATTGTGGTGTGTTTTACGTCACTGTGGTGTGTTTTACGTCATTGTGGTGTGTTTTACGTCATTGTGGTGTGTTTTACGTCACTGTGGTGTGTTTTACGTCACTGTGGTGTGTTTTACGTCACTGTGGTGTGTTTTACGTCACTGTGGTGTGTTTTACGTCACTGTGTTGTGTTTTACGTCACTGTGGTGTGTTTTACGTCACTGTGGTGTGTTTTACGTCACTGTGTTGTGTTTTACGTCACTGTGGTGTGTTTTGCGTCATTGTGGTGTGTTTTACGTCACTGTGGTGTGTTTCACGTCACTGTGCTGTGTTTTACGTCACTGTGGTGTGTTTCACGTCACTGTGGTGTGTTTTTCACTATATTTAGTGGTTATTTAAAAGTACCGATAATTATAACCACTCCCTCTACTTTATTCTTGAGGAACTAAGGAACTAGTTACTGTTACCTTGGAAATTTTAATGGGGGGTTTGGGTGGAAGAAGATTGCTATTTCTATTGATGGAGAAATGTTTCGATATAATAGAATATATGTCTGGATATAATAGAATATATGTCTGGATATAATAGAATAAATGTCTGGATATAATAGAATATAGGTCTGGATATAATAGAATATATGTCTGGATATAATATAATATAGGTCTGGATATAATAGAATATATGTCTGGATATAATAGAATATAGGTCTGGATATAATAGAATATATGTCTGGATATAATAGAATATATGTCTGGATATAATATAATATATATCTGGATATAATATATCTATCTATTGGAATTAAAATATTAAATAGCAGAGTGAACATCAGGAGATAGTGTGAAGTCAAATCGGTAAAGCATGAATTAATAAATGACAGTAAAGCATGATTTAATAAATGACAGTAAAGCATGATTTAATAAATGACAGTAAAGCATGATTTAATAAATGACAGTAAAGCAGGATTCAATGAATGTCACTGCAATCTGGAAATTATATTATAATTAATTAGTTAATAGAGAAGAGTATGACTAATAGTATAATTATTAATGTACGACTCATTGATCTAATTTCCCACATTAATAATGTTACGATATTTGCAATTATTGTAGAAATTACTTTATGGAGAATAACGGTATATACGATAGAGAACAGAAATATATACGGAGATATAAAAAAGAATATACTGTCAATTTATCGGTATCGAAATTACAAAAAGAGTTACTAGGTTAGAATATATTATAATTAGGAGAGTTAGTTATGTTATATTTAGTAATACAACGAATAAAGACACTCCTGTAACTTAAATTGAAAGTAAAGTGATGTTATTACTTAGAATGAAGTGATAGTAAAGGATAGGCTGCTTCTAAACTATCAAATGCTGCTTGTAACCTATCAGCTGCTGCTTCTAAACTATCAACTGCTGCTTTTAATCTATCGAACGCTGCTTCTAACCCATCGAATACTGCTTGTAACCTATCGTATGCTGCTTTTAAACTTTCACCTGCTGCTTCCAAATTATTAACTGCTGCTTTTAATCTATCAACTACTGCTTTTTACCTATCGTATGCTGCTATCGAAATAAATATGCTGGTTTAACATATAGGGGCTGCAAACAGTTGCAAATGAAGCAATATAAACTAACTGTATAAAGTTAATTATATTAATTCAATTATAATGCTATAAAATAACACTAAAGCATTGAACTTTCTAATTGATAGCAAATTGTTTGCTCAACACAAATAAATAAACAATATGTACAAACATAGAGATAATTGCTTTAAATAGTAATGAATGAACATTTTTATAACTTTCTACACATTTAACTGGTAAATATTCATTGAAACTATACATATATCACAATAGAAATAAATTTAAATATTATTTATTGCATTAATTATAAGAATTTATCTTCACAATGAGACACAGTACAACATTCTGTATAACACACACCACCTCCACACACCACTGCGTCTGAACGAGTACTGAGGGAGCAACTGAAGCTGAACATGTTGCTAACATGATCTGAGGGGCTAGTGTGGTGCAATGGTAAAGAAAGCCGCCTTCTGCGACCAAATATATGGTTTAGGAGCTGTTTAGATTGACCAGATGGAATTAAGCATTGTTAAAGAGAAAAGAGAGGAAAGAGAGAAAAGAGTATTGTATCCCACAGTAATAAAATACGCTTTTATTTTTAAGAAAAAAAAGAATGGCGTGACAAAGTACAGGGTTACACACAAGCGTTACGTTTCAGTAACACCTTAGCGTTACTTCTCTCATCATAACTGAGATGTGACATTAATAAAGTAATTAGTAATATATAACGCGTGACGATGAATAGGAGGCATGAAGAGAGCATAATTAAACGCTTGCCAGACGTTTAGTCGTAAGATATTTCGTGAGACGTCGACAAGACGTTCCTTGAACGAATTGTCGTAAAGGGGATATTATTCGTAAAGCGTGCCACTCACACCCACCTCCCCCCCCCCCCCTGTGACCTTCATTAAACAATCATGAAGTGTGCTGTACAACAAACTAGTTGAACTACATAACAGTTACTTATGTTGAAATTTCCAAAATAATCAAAGTAATAGATTCATCGAAACTATCCTGTCGACGAAACGTCATTTCGACGTAAAGACCTTTAATGTCCTGTTGACTATACGTCTGCACACCAAGTAGACAGATAAAAAAAGAAATAGAACAAAAACTGAAAATAAATTTTAAATGAAATAATACTATAGTATGTTTATTTATTACAGTAATCAAATAACTTAATCCACAGGACAATGATATCTTCCCATTCATGCAAATATTACACAATATCAATAGTATAATAAGTTAATAACCCCAGGTGATTTTCTTAGAGGACTTTTTGTGCGTGTAGTGAGAACAGAAAGATATCATCAATGTCAAATGTGAACAAAGGGATTGAAATTAGGAATGTTATTGTACCAGACGATGTGTAGATGTACCAGAGAGACATGCAATCTACTGATATACTAGACGTACAGTCTACCAATATAATAGACAGTCTACTAATTGACTAGACAGTCTACATATAGACTAGACAGTCTACCAATATAATAGAGAGTCTACAGATAGACTAGACAGTCTACATATAGACTGGACAGTCTACATAAAGACTAGACAGTCTACATATAGACTAGACAGTCTACAGATAGACTAGACAGTCTACAGATAGACTAGACAGTCTACAGATAGACTAGACAGTCTACATATAGACTAGACAGTCTACAGATAGACTAGACAGTCTACATATAGACTAGACAGTCTACAGATAGTCTACTATAGTAGACTGGACAGTCTACAGATAGACTTAACTGTCTACAGATAGACTAAACAATCTACATATAGACTAGACAGTCTACAGATAGACTGAACAGTCTACAGATAGACTAGACAGTCTACATATAGACTAGACAGTCTACATGTAGACTAGACAGTCTACATATAGACTAGACAGTCTACATATAGACTAGACAGTCTACATGTAGACTAGACAGTCTACATGTAGACTAGACAGTCTACATATAGACTAGACAGTCTACATGTAGACTAGACAGTCTACATATAGACTAGACAGTCTACATATAGACTAGACAGTCTACATGTAGACTAGACAGTCTACATATAAACTAGACAGTCTACATATAGACTAGAAAGTCTACATATAGACTAGACAGTCTACATATAGACTAGACAGTCTACATATAGACTAGACAGTCTACATGTAGACTAGACAGTCTACATATAGACTAGACAGTCTACAGATAGACTGAACAGTCTACATATAGACTAGACAGTCTACATGTAGACTAGACAGTCTACATGTAGACTAGACAGTCTACATATAGACTAGACAGTCTACATATAGACTAGACAGTCTACATGTAGACTAGACAGTCTACATGTAGACTAGACAGTCTACATATAGACTAGACAGTCTACATGTAGACTAGACAGTCTACATATAGACTAGACAGTCTACATATAGACTAGACAGTCTACATGTAGACTAGACAGTCTACATATAAACTAGACAGTCTACATATAGACTAGAAAGTCTACATATAGACTAGACAGTCTACATATAGACTAGACAGTCTACATATAGACTAGACAGTCTACATGTAGACTAGACAGTCTACATATAGACTAGACAGTCTACATATAGACTAGACAGTCTACATGTAGACTAGACAGTCTACATGTAGACTAGACAGTCTACATATAGACTAGACAGTCTACATGTAGACTAGACAGTCTACATATAGACTAGACAGTCTACATATAGACTAGACAGTCTACATATAGACTAGACAGTCTACATATAGACTAGACAGTCTACATATAGACATAGAGTGTGGATGAGTAAATTTATTAATATCTTTATTAAAATTTCTGACTGAATAAAAAATGCTAACAAAGAAAAATCTACGGATATAACCTACGAAATATCGGAGTGTTCGATTGATCACATTTAAGACTAAGATGGGCACTCGTAGAGCGCATATCTTCGCCGCCGCTTATAAATGACCTTCCCCATCCATTACTCCTTGAGTTATTATGGACCTTGACGTTGACCTTTGACTCGATCGCTCTCAAAGTACAAACAATTGCTTCCAGGATTTATTACCCTTGATAATAAATCCGACCAAAACATAACATTCCGCAATTTTGCGAAGGTAATGACCAACAACACATAATAAATATATTAAAACTATATTATGTTTAAATAGACAAACAATATTAAGTAGGAAAATATGAATATCCTAATAATTATTGGAATACCTTTGAGAGGTGTGAGAGACATGTAGAAGTTGTCGTACTGTTGACTTTGGAGAGGAATATTCTCTCTGTAAGACCCACCACAGTCACCATATCTAACGTCACCCACTGATCTCGTATGGAAGGAACCAAGAGGAGTGGCAGAGGGAGGAGCTACTTCATAGTAACAGTGATTGGGTTGTAAGTCCTGACAGATGTACGTCTGGTAAGGATCTGGTAACCTGTCTATCATGTCGGTGGAGTTGCTACTCTGAAGGATCCATTCTTGCACGTTCATCAGTTCCTCTTCTTCGCCTGGTCCGTAGAAAGGTCCTAAGTGATGTGACACGTTGTAGAACTCGTTGAAGTAAGGGGAAGGTTCGTGATAGGAATGAGGGAGGTAATAAGCTCTGGGTTGCTGTGGATAAGGTACAGGCAAGCATTGGGTAGGTTCATAGCAGTTTCTAAATCTAGGGTCTTGTTTGGTTTGTCTGACTGGTAAGTGGGAAGCGTTTCTTCTGCCTCTGTTCACGAGAGTTTCTGTAGATTGACTGTGGGTTGAATTGAGGTTGGAGTGAATACTCTGTATGAGTTCGTCAGAGGTTTTGAAGAGCTTTCTGTAAACTGTGTTCCTGTTAGAGGAATTGATTTTGTTAAGAGGTTTAGGAATGAAGGACGGAAGAGAACAAGCTGAAGAAACAGAAGGAGACGAAGAATGTTTTCTATCATCCAAATTCAGTCTTTGTTTATCATTCGATGATTTGCTGTAACTGTCATCATTATCTTCATCTAAGTTCATAGAAAATACTTCATTCTGTCTGTCCGTGTACCGAGGACTCGTTATTCGATTAGGGTTACTCCGTTCATTTTCCGTTGAATCGATTGACTTGTTGAAACTGTGACGAGTGCTGTCTCTGTTTTTCCAAGCAGAAGCAGGTCTTCGGTACCTAATTTCTCTATACTTTTGATCTTCAGGTGCTGGGTAGCTTCTGAACATTGAATTCGATCTTGTGATCACAGCCTTAGGTTTCACAAATCTCTGTTCACTGAGACCGTCTTTCAACTGGTAACTCCTTTTCGTTTCAGTCATCGGTGTGTCATTTTTACGAGTGTTATCTTTCTCCATTTCCCAAGGTACCACCAAAGCTACGGGCACTTCTCTTTCGTTCAAATTTTGACAATGATTTTTGGATCGAAAAGTTTTGGGGCTTTTGGGAATTTCCCTCATTATCAGTTCAATTTATACACATGATAAATAATTGCAATAACATCTTCCAACTTGATGAACGTATCGACTATCAATCGAATATTTAACGAACAAATAAGTTATAGTTATAGGCACTACAGGGTATGAACACTTTATACAAAAATGTCATAATTTAAAGCATCGCATTTTAGGTTTTAAAATACCCTCACTATTTATCATATTTATCACATTTACCCTCTTCTATCTACCCTCAGAGAGCTGTCCAACCCTCTACCTTTCACCGAGTGACGTTAACTGTGATCCACACATCCGTTAGATGTAACAAATTCACGTCACGTTACGTTGCCATGGGAGCGAGGGCAAACATGCTGGTATACTCTATTGAGAACCTATTCTACTTCATCGGTTTGGGTATGTGCTAACGAAAATGGCTAAAAGTATATAAATGGAAATGTTTTAGATTCTGATAATGATGATATTATCTATTTTTTGAATGGAAATAAAATATTTTTCCTAACGGAAATTTCAGTATATTATTGAATTATTAGATCTTCCGTAAAACGAGTAGTGAAATGTATTTTAATATTTAATTATTTTCATATCTTTTTATCTTTTACTACCAAATAAAACCGATGAGTTTTTTCCTATTTATTTTATTATTTCTTGCATTATAATAAATCATATAATAGATAAACCAAACTCTACGGATTACATAATTGATTATAAATGATTCTCTACTAAGTAACGTACCAGACATACCTGAGATGCAGCGAATTATAATGCCTATGGATGACAGGTATATTGGGGAAAGGAATGCCAATTAATGAAATGATATTTAGTATATACACTGCTAATGTAACGACCCATTAAAGTACTTGCATTGAAATATGTAAGTAATCATGGAAAAGAAGCAGGTAAATTACTTGGAATCAATTGCTCGACAGACAATTGCTCGACAGATAATTACTCGAAAACAATTGCTCGACAGACAATTGCTCGATAGACAATTGCTCGACAGACAATTGCTCGAAAACAATTGCTTGACAGACAATTGCTCGAAAAACAATTGCTCTAAATACAATTACTCGAAAAACAATTGCTTGAAAGACAATTACTCGAAAAACAATTTCTCGAAAACAATTGCTCGAAAAACAATTGCTCGAAAAACAATTGCTTTAAATACAATTTCTAGAAAAACAATTGCTCGAAAAACAATTGCTCGACAAACAATTGCTCGAAAGACAATTGCTAGAAATACAATTGCTCTAAATACAATTGCTCGAAAAACAATTGCTTGAAAGACAATTACTCGAAAGACAATTGCTCGAAAAACAATTGCTCGACAGACAATTGCTCGCAAACAATTGCTCGAAAGATAATTGCTCGAAAAACAATTGCTTGAAAGACAATTGCTCGAAAAACAATTGCTCGAAAACATTTGCTCGAAATACAATTGCTCGAAAACAATTGCACGAAAACAATTGCTTGAAAACAATTGCTCGAAAAACAATTGCTTGAAAACAATTACTTGAAAACTATTAGTCGAAATACAATTGCTCGAAAACAATTGCTCGAAAACAATTGCTCAGAAAACAATTGCTCGAAAACAATTCCTCGAAAAACAATTGCTCGAATGAACAATTGCTCAAAAGAACAATTGCTCGAAACACAATTGCTCGAAAAACGATTGCTAGAACGAACAATTGCTCGAATGAACAATCTCTCAGATAATATAAAATAAATGAAATAGATTTATTAATTTTTTTAATGTTTTTGGAACAAGAAATTAAAAGTTATTATTAATTACTAATTAGAAACAAGGACGGTTAGGTGCAGCTAATCGAAGAGATTCCAATTCATGATTAACTGACTTTCGACAATTTATCTAATGAACAATTGTCCAAATGATCAATTGCTCAAATAATCAATTTTCGAATAATCAATTACTTAATGTAAATGAAGAGGAAAAGTCAACCAGACAATGGCTGCCGAAAAGTGAAATTTGAAAGAAACAATAGGCACGAAAACCAGGGGACATGCTAAATTTCTCGTGATCAACCGCTCCCTCCTGGGATTGGCAGTTCCCATAGCCGGAATTGCCAAAACCTAACTACCCAAACCTAGCCCTAAGAACATCTCGTTGGAGCCCACTAGAGCGATTGACTGACGAAAAAACAAAATTGTTGTACCCAACCAAAACTGTTGCAGTATCCCTGAACTATAAGAATAAGAAAATCAGGTAAATAAAAATTAAAGAACAGTATTACAATGATTGATAGTGAGCTATATACAGCGATGAAAAATATGAAATACTGTTACTATTAATTACTAAATAGAAACTAGGACGGTTAGGTGAAGCTAATCGAATATTATTCAACTACATTATTAACTGAATTCTAATAATTCGATCAATGTGAGCAGTTTGATCATTCGAGCAATTGTTCGTTCGAGGAATTGCTTTTCGAGAAATTTTCTTTCGAGCAATTGTTAATTCAAGCAATTGTTTTTCGAGCTATCTTTTTTCGAGCAATTGTTTTTCGAGCAATTGTCTTTCGAGCAATTTACCTAGAACCCTACATAACCATATCTGAATAACATTCAGTGTTTTACCTGAAATGATTCGACTTGAATTTGTTACATTAATTTGTTTACCTGTTCTTACCTTGCTTACCTTTAATCTGAACTTCGTAACTTAAAATTACAAATTGAGAAAAGCAGTGATAGTTATGAAGAATATTTTTAAACTATTGTCTTTCTTTTGGTCGTATATATAGTTAATAATATAGTCACTAAAACTGAGTTTGAAAACCTAACTTCTGAAATATTGAAATATTATTAGTATCTTTATAGGATTCTTCAGCTTGAAGATCTCCGAAACCGAACCAATGAAAATATTTATTTGCAAAGAAGGAATTGGAGCAATAACCCTTACCTGGATGTTGTTCAGGACTGGAGACATAGGAGGCTTTGTTGAGTCTCCAAGAAGGGGGAGTGCCAGTCTCAGTACTACCCAGAATGTACCTGAAAACACAGGTAGGGTAAATTATGAATTATCGGTCACCTTCACATCTTCGGTGATTTAAGATAATAAGATATAATATTTACTATTTAATTTTGATTTTCATTCCAACTGAAAAAAATTCTCAATATTATATTATGTCTTTATTTCATTAATGTAACTTTAACGTTGTTAGTTGGCTATATTGAACTATATTTTATTGCCGTAAATTATCTATAAGTTTCATATTGACAGTTCATGTAGCTCAAAAATACGAATTAAAAAAATATTATGTTTTGTACTTTAAAAGTAATTCAGAAAAACTATTGTCCCGACTTTTTGTTTGTTTATAAGGATTAACGTAATTAATATTTAATATGGATAATAATAAAGTAAATAGTAACAATCAGGGCTACATTACAAACCTGTTGTTCCTAACTGCAGAAGAATAACTTCTCAAGCCTCCACCCCCCGGTTTGGTGGGGGAAGAAAGGACTGGGATGGAGGAGCCTTGGCCCTTCTTCGTGAACAACCGGGGGATTTGGGAACTCTGGGGTTTGTTCTTGGGGGTCACATCGGTGGAGAAATCAGAGGTGGAGGATTGTGGAGTGGGGAGAGGAGGCGGTGGATCAACAGGAGGGTTTGAGGAGGGGAAATTATATGAGTTTGTAGGTAGGGCGTAAATGGAGTTTTCTTGGGGTGAATAGTGGGGGGTGGAGGGAGTAGGGATATTGTTTGGGGTGTAACTGGAGGAACTGTTCCACCATGTTGTAGTGGAAGTGGATGGACTGTTAAAGTAATTTGCTGGTGCTTCTTCATTTGCTGTAATAAAATTTATAGTTTAGTTAAACGTAACAGTTTTTGTTAGATTACTAGGTACTCAGAATTATATTTTTTTCTTTCAGGAATCTTCGTCTATGCAAACTTTTCTGCTAATTGGATATTACTTTAAGCAATGTACCTATAATTGAATAAATTGCATCTAAACTTTGTGTCAATATCAGTAGGCAAAATTATTGTACACTTTTTCAAAAAATTATGTTTTATAGCCTGTTTGAGCATGTGAGGCATGTACAATTACAATCTAGTCATAAAAAGTGACCATGTCAGTGAATTTTACTCATCGAGTAGAAAAACACTAATCAATTCTCCAGTTCACTCTTCAAATAATTCTATTTAAGCGGGTAGATGTTCTCACCTGTTAATTGCGGCGCTGTTGTCAGTTGGTAAACACCTGCACTGACTACAGGTGAACCTTCATCAGGAAGAACGATGGAGGAATTCACCCCGCCAGGTATGGGGAGGCTAGAGCCTTGAGTGCCTCCTATTCTGGCCCTGGCTCCTGGAGGTCTCTCATTCCTATATGCTGGGTGACACTTCACCTCCTCTTCCTCCTCATTATCCTCCTCACGGGACACGGACCTGATTAGATAGGAGGTTTGGGCCCTGGAGGGGGAGTACAGCTTGTGGCGTCTGTGGTGGGAGGGGAGGGGACTTCCACCACGCGGGGTGCTTTCGCCTGGAGGGAAAGATAATAAGTTGGAAAAAATCTTAATTTACTAATCAAGAAGCCTGAAACATGAATTTAAAAATGTGCTACCTAATTGGTAAAATATTGTCTTAAAAAAAAATTGGAAATTAGAATTTTTTTAGTATTTAATCAAAAGTGAATTATAAAAAGTAGAAGATTTACATAGAGTGTATTAATTATTATATAGTTTAACGTCATCATTAATTAACTTAATAATCATGTGTAAGAAAAGATAGATAAATACAAATTATCCCACATAACCTATTTTAAGATCGACTTTTTAAATTCAAAACTTGAATGATTTCATTAATTATCATTTAAGATGAATACATTGAATCATTAGTATTTTTTCATATTTTGTAAAGGCTTGAACCTCACCGGCGAAAGACTCGTCTGAATAAGCAGACTGGAGACTGTTGTTGCTGCCACTGTGCACCAGGGGGCGCTGGTACCCCATGGGGTGGCTCCCGTGGTAGCCATAAGGGTGCCCCGATTGGTAGGTGTCGTAGGGTTGGGCGTAGATCGGCTCCTCGTGGTGATAACTGTTATCCAAATCCTTAATGAAAAGTAGGTTCTCCTTCTCGAAATCAGAAAGTTCTCTACCGTCCGTATCGGGTGTGACGTCACTACTGCCTGCGCTGGTGAGTGCGCCTCGGTACGCCCCACCCCCATTCTGAAAAAGAAAATTTCGTTAGTAGAGATAATGTGTAATGGAACGAAGTAAGATAATAAAAATATAAACACAAATGATCAACTAAGATGGAGTATATACAAAGATTTAAAATGAGTAAGATGATTTACGGATTTATGAACATTTATGAAGATATTATATAATATTCACCTGAAAGAATATAAGATAAATCAGGAAAACCTTTCACTAGTGATTTCACATTATTTATTTTCTACAGAGCTAAATTATTTGAATTTTAAGTATATGACCAATCTCCTGCCCCTCACTATTATTAGCCAATTAAATTTCGCTATTGTAAAGCTCTAATAAAAGCTGTATATAAAGCTCTAAACTCTGAAGTTCTTACAAGATCAAAATCTATACTAATAATTTCCCTCGTGTGTTTCTTTATTTATTTGGTGTCCGCTTTTACACGACAATGATACGCACGGGAATATATTGACTTCATATTTAAATTGAATATATTTCCACGTTTTATTCAATTTTTAAATGTATTTTACCTATAAAATAAATTAGACTATATATGCAGAAACAATAATTTTAATTGAATTCATTAAAAGCAACCGAATTACGGATAATAAATTGGTATTGATGATTATCCGTTATTTTTAATGGGGAAGTACACTATATAGTATATTATAATTTTTCTATTTTTATGCTCCGCACCTGCAAAATCTGTCCCAGACTGATACTGCGACGATAGGCCTCTCTTCTGGCAACACCCGGAGGGGGACTCTCCTGTCCCGGACCTCCATTCCAGAGGGGAGTTCTGTTACCAAAGAGTCCCCCGAGGGAGGGGGAGGGGGACACATCTCTTTTCTTTCTCCCCCCTTTGATCGAGGTATTGTTTTTGGTGGTGGAAGAACATGTACAGGCCACCCCGGTTGTTTCGGGTAACTGAAATAAAAAATTGGGGAGTTAACATTATTAGTATAAATGATCATATAAAATAAAAATCATCAATGAAAATATTAGTAATATATATGGTATAGTTTTTATTGAAAGTTAAAAGGAATACTTGTACTGCAGGGAATATTCTATTTAAAAAGAGAACGTTTCGATAGTCGAATCAACTATGAGTAAAACCTGTAAAAGGACATAAAAAATAGTAGATTGGATCATTATTATACAGTAAATTAAACTATGCCAGGTAATTAAAAGTTAATGTAATAAGACGTGTCCACATTGTTTAATATTTGTTTACGTTTAAAAATATGAAGTGATTATAAAATTCGTTGACAACCATTCTACTTCAAGATAGCGGAGGTTAAGCTGGTAAAATTTAGACAATTCAAAATTTTATTGTAATGCAAAGGATTTTTAATATTTGAGAATTTTAGAATCACTTATTATTTTTAAAACAAAAAAACCAACTTTAAACAACACAGTTCTTATCCACTAACTTTTATGTATTGCTTTAATGTTGAATAAATCTAGTTATATTTTTGCATATTTTTGAATTATTTAGGAAACCAAAATCCTTGTAAATTTTAAGATTTCTTTCAGTGATTATAAATCTTTATAACTTTTCAAAAGTTAGACTAGTTAGGGGGTGGGGAGTAATTATCGGGGGGGGGGGGAGCCTATACATATATAATAGAATCAGAATAGTTGATTATAAAATTAATGAAAAAAAAATAGTAAAAAAAAATAATAAAAAAATAAGTAAATAAATTATGAAAAATTTATAAAAATAAATTATAAAAAAATAATAAAAATGAAATATAAAAAATTATAAAAATAAATATAAAAATAAATTATAAAAAAATTATAAAAAATTTATAAGAATAAATTATAAAAAATAATGAAAAATTAATAAAAAATAATAGCTCGGACAACTCACACTCTCCACGGAATTTCTCCGTCGGCGGAAGTACCTCTTAATAGCGTGCATTTTAACGCTAAGGAATTAGTCACAGTAAATGAACTAAGTACACTAAAACATATTAAATACACTGTTATCACCACTTATTAATAAAGTCACTATATAGTACTTGTAAACAATTAATATGTAGTCACTAAACAGTACTTATAAACACTTAATATATAGTCACTAGAGCGATGAACACTGAAAATATCAAAATAATATTAATTCATAAAAAATATCGGTACCTACTAAATAAACATGGAGAGAATTTTTTTTTCTCTAAATCGATCAAGTTTCCAGACGGAATTTTTGAATAATCAAATAAAATATCATTTATTATAGTAAAAGCAATAATAATAATTTAAAGAAATTGATATTTCATAATTACCACAAATTTTCGACAGTAAACGCAAATCATTCAGGTACAATGGATTTTGAAAATAGAGATGTATGAAAAGAAGGCTTGTTGCATTTGCTACCTACTATAGTGGAACTCCTCTATAGTGAACTCCTCTATAGTGGAACTCCTCTATAGTGAACTCCTCTATAGTGAACTCCTCTATAGTGAACTCCTCTATAGTGAACTCCTCTGTAGAGTCCTGAGTAAGGAAGTAGCCTCTATAGAGAACAAATTTTCTTTAGAACAAATTCTAAAACTGATGACCATCCATGACACACTGACAGACTAAAGACATTTATTCACTATCGAGGCCACATCTTTTCACTATACAGAATTTCATTATAGTGGAGTTTAATATAGTATTATGCGGAAGGATTTTTTAACTGTATATTTACAGACAGATACAACAATAATCGTTTCAGTTTAATAACATTTTATGTGAAGAATGAAGCATTTTAAAGAAGGAAAGTTTATCGCATTGACTTCTATTGGGTGGAGTCGTGAACTGAGGTAAACCAACCAAATAAGTACTGCTTGCACAACAACAAAAATAAGAATAAACTCGTTTTCATATATTTGAGTAAATTATTGTATCAGTAAGAAAGAGGAAACTGGGACTCGGGCTGTATAAAATGAAATGAGAAAATCACTAAATCGTTGAAATTATTTAAATTGCAATCTATTGCTCATCAAATTGGAAAGTAACTTCGAAATGTGAGAGGAATCATAACAATATATATAATATCAGTTAAGAAATAAAATTAATGATTGTCCTTTATTTCATATATTTCCTGAGTTAGTAATTCAAATTAGAAATTTACCTAATTAATATTGATGAAACTTTTAAAAACTCTATTGTTAGACTTACAGTTTACAGAAACAAGCTTATACTGACTGATTTATACAGTTACAGTCTACTAATACAGTAACAGTCTACTAATACAGTTACAGTCTACCAATACAGTTACAGTCTACCAATACAGTTACAGTCTACTATTACAGTTACAGTCTACTAATACAGTAACAGTCTACTGATACAGTTACAGTCTACCAATACAGTTACAGTCTACTAATACAGTTACAGTCTACCAATACAGTTACAGTCTACTAATACAGTTAAAGTCTACCAATACAAATACAGTCTACTAATACAATAACAGTCTACTAATACAGTTACAGTCTACTAATACAGTAACAGTCTACTGATAGAGTTACAGTCTACCAATACAGTTACAGTCTACTAATACAAATACAGTCTACTAATACAGTAACAGTCTACTGATACAGTGACAGTCTACTGATACAGTAACAGTCTACTGATACAGTTAAAGTCTACTAATACAGTAACAGTCTACTGATACAGTTACAGTCTACCAATACAGTTACAGTCTACCAATACAGTTACAGTCTACTAATACAGTTACAGTCTACTAATACAGTTACAGTCTACCAATACAGTTACAGTCTACCAATACAGTTACAGTCTACTAATACAGTTACAGTCTACTAATACAGTTACAGTCTACTAATACAGTTACAGTCTACTAATACAGTTACAGTCTACTAATACAGTTACAGTCTACTAATACAGTTAGTCTACTAATACAGTTACAGTCTACTAATACAGTTACAGTCTACCAATACAGTTACAGTCTACTAATACAGTTACAGTCTACTAATACAGTAACAGTCTACTGATACAGTAACAGTCTACTGATACAGTAACAGTCTACTGATACAGTTAAAGTCTACTAATACAGTAACAGTCTACTAATACAGTTACAGTCTACCAATACAGTTACAGTCTACTAATACAGTTACAGTCTACTAATACAGTTACAATCTACTAATACAGTAACAATCTACTAATACAGTTACAGTCTACTAATACAGTTACAGTCTACTAATACAGTTACAGTCTACTAATACAGTTACAGTCTACTAATACAGTTACAGTCTACTAATACAGTAACAATCTACTAATACAGTAACAATCTACTAATACAGTTACAGTCTACTAATACAGTTACAGTCTACTAATACAGTTACAGTCTACTCATCACAGTCACATAAAAGTCTACTGTACCTCAGTTACAGCCAAATAACTCTGTACCGTACATAGAAGTTAAGAGATGTTATCTAATTTATGACATGTGCACAGAGACGTGTCTGACGCATGTAACTAACAGGCTTCTCTCTATCGGAGTAACATGCAGCAATTAGTCGGTAGAGGTTAGCGAAGTAAATGTCACAACATATACTTTGAAGTGAGTACTATGTATTCTATGTACCCTCATAGGGATTGTTAGACGTTTCATTGAAAGATATTTCATCGACAAGATATTTCGTCGACAAGACATTTCTTCGACAGTTCGGTACGTCGACAAGAAATTTCTTCGACAGTTCGTTAGGTTGATAAGATATTTCGTCGACGAATTTTCGTGAATGGGATATTACCACACTCTAATAGATGTGTGTCGGGGGTCGTGCCGTACTCCAATTCCCCCGGACAAATCACTATACAATCATGAAGTGTGAAGTACAACAAATTAGCGGATACAACAAACAATATAACGACCATTGGCATTTATGTTGGGCATGTTAATATCTCCTTTACGAAAATTCGTCGGCGGAACATCTTGTCGACGTGGCATTCTGTCGAAGAAATGTCTTTCGACAAAACGTCTGTCCAATTTCATTGGGTATGAAGGGGCCATAGAAGATGTATGGTGGGGCCAAAGAAGATCAAGAAGGCGATCCCACTTTACCATATATGGCTCCACCTTTTCTATAATACCTAACATAACTTAGATAAAACTATCGGTAGAAAATGTGTAACAATTAACATAAACCTTACACTGTGAATGTTATCTCTACTCCTCTCTACTCCTCTCTATACTCCTCTTTGCTCCTCTCTACTCCTCTCCATCCTCCTCTTTACTCCTCTCTACTCCTCTCTACTCCTCTCTACTCCTCTCTACTCCTCTCTACTCCTCTTTTCTCCTCTGTACTTCTCTTTGCTCTTCTTTACTCCTCTCTACTCCTCTTTCCTCCTCTTTTCTCCTCTTTTCTCCTCTTTTCTCCTCTTTTCTCTTCTCTACTCCTCTCTAATCCTCTCTACTCCTCTTTTCTCCCCTTTCTTCCTCTCTACTCCTCTCTACTCTTCTTTACTCCTCTCTACTCCTCTCTACTCCTCTTTACACCTCTTTACTCCTCTCTTCTCCTCTTTACTCCTCTTTAATCCTCTTTACTCCTCTGTACTCCTCTTTACACCTCTTTACTCCTCTCTACTCCTCTTTACTCCTCTTTACTCCTCTCTACTCCTCTCTACTCCTCTTTACACCTCTTTTCTCCTCTCTACTCCTCTCTACTCCTTTTTTCTCCTCTTTTTTCCTCTCTACTCCTCTCGACTCCTCTTTACTCCTCTTTACTCCTCTTTACTCCTCTCTACTCCTCTTTACTCCTCTCTACTCCTCTTTGCTCCTCTCTCCTTAAATTTGCCGCACCTTTAACCAACATTTCCCAATGTTAATGTTAGTTTTTCTGAGGTGCAAATTGCAAAGTAAACATTAAATCCATCGGCTATAGGTTTAGAGTTAGGACTCTAGTATATTTATTATAAATCATTACTTATAAAAAAATACACATTAATAAAATATATCAACAGATTTTACAGGGTAATGTCCTTGGTATGGAATAACAGACTTATTGAGTTGAATTAAGTTCACACCTGTATTAATTGCGATTAAGATTAATCTTTAGAGTAGTTTATTTTAAAATGGCGCATGTTTTGTAAGTTTACGTAAAATTTAATCAAATTTTTTTTCATAAATTGTCTATAAGCTTAAAAATGATACATAAAAGTTTAATTTGTAACTCAAATTGCATAAATAACAATCATTTATGGTGTTAGGTTTACAAAGTTATGTTAGTAGATTTCCCAAAATTGTAAATTAATAACTTAAGATTATTTTAATGTATATTAATTTCAATAAAAATTAATTTAATTATGTTAATATTATTAATGATATCTTATGCAATAAACTAAAGTCATCTTTATGGTAGATTTCCAAAATAAAACTCTGAATATTAATTTAAAATAGGTTATAAATATCTTTAAAAGGCATGTACCTTTAAAAGCTGAGACATAGACTTTTAAAGGCATGTACCTTTAAAAGCTGAGACATAGACATTTAAAGGCATGTACCTTTAAAAGTTGAGACATAGACTTTTTAAAGGCATGTACCTTTAAAAGCTGAGACATAGACATTTAAAGGCATGTACCTTTAAAAGTTGAGACATAGACTTTTAAAAGGCATGTACTTTTAAAAGTTGAGACATAGACATTTAAAAAGGCATGTACTTTTAAAAGTTGAGACTTCAAAATCTCTCACATCTTACAAATTATTACCATTAGATTAAAATCAAAAGAACTAGATTTTAGGCACCTGCCATGACATCACCAGTCAACCCGTTACCTCCCAATGCTTTACAATAGCACAAAAAACATTGCTAGGGAATATGAAGTGCTCGATAGACCTTCAAACAGGAATTCTGTACAATTTTAAAATGAAAGAAAATGCATAAAGGAAATAATTTTTTTATAATATACAAAACTTTTAGTCAACACATTTTTTTATTATTATTATTTTAGTAGGGGTTTAACGTCTGCTTCGGAACCAAAGGCCATATCGCTGACGTCAAAAGGAAATTAAATACAAGGGACTGGAAGAAGCAGTCAGAGAGGAAAGTGGCTCCATGAACAAAGTCACTTACCACCGTCGGTGACAATGCTCATGGATGCAGAAAAGCTACTCCGTGAATGCAGTCACTTACCAAGGAATGTGACGAAACGGGACACAAGCACCGGTGGCTGCACTCACGGATGGAAGAGGAAAATGAAGAGGTGATAGTAAATGAAGCCTACGAGCCTACCTAACACAAAATCTAAGACCTCGTAGTTGAAGAGCATAACCCTAGCGCTATCCTCTAAAACTGCAAGTAGCGTTAAAAAAATGATAAACATGGTAAAAATGAAAAAAGACAATCCATAATCCAAATTACAACAGTTCGGGGCCCAAGGGACGCCACCCCCCTTCTCTTCCATTCACCACAGACAGCTTCAGGATAGAGCCCCTGGGGGCAACACATTTTTTTAGTCGATAAAATATTTTAATCTATTAAACTTATTAATCTATAAAACGTTTTAATCTATAATAATTTAATCTATAAAACTGTACAATCTGTAAAACTTTTTAATCTATAAAACTTATATATTTTTTAAAACTTATATCTTGCTGGATCGAAACGTCAGATTTTTATTAGATTATAAATTTTTATTATATTACTTTTAGCCCCCTCCTTCATTTTTAATAAATCTTTGATATACCATTAAACATTTTAACAAAAAAAACACGTGTTATCACTTTGATTATTAATGAAATCTATATTCTTTCATAATTTGATAAATATGAACCTGTAGTTTTATTTTTATTCATTGGATAAGTTAATTTCTGATTTAATTACACCTTGTCAATTAAATTTGAATTATTATAAAAACAACCAACCCGGGTTGGTTGTTTTTACTCAACCTATCCTAGTAAAATTATCATTATATCGTTTTTTCTTATATGACCGAAAATGTGAGACTGACCGATAATTAAGAACATACCCTTATGCTATATATATTATATAGGAGTTGCTGTGGAAAAATAACTTTACTGAAATATATTAAAACATGAATATCTTTAATTAACTTTATAATAATTATATTTTTATCGAGTTTTCTAAATGATATAAACATTTTGCATAAGAATTCATGAAAATAATTTAATGTATGGAACTTCTATTTATCTCATATTTTCATATTGCCCTATGAATGTAAATATTTTAATTCTCGCTCTAAAACAAAATATAAACTTAAATTATGATTATTTTATCATAATTTTCAGATTTCTTACCCAAAAGAACTTTCTAACTTTCAATTTTTCTATTAATAATAAACAAATTTTAAATTAATAGTAATAAAATATTAAATTTTAATTTTTGAATCTATAATTATTATTTTTCCGGATAAAATAATTGAAAATTTCCAAAAAATGTATATGTAGGGTAAAGTCACAATCACTAAATGCGAATAATAATATTCAATAATAACATCCTATTTAAACTATTAACTGGTATTTAAATTGCATCTGGTAATTGAAGCTTTACTTTATACGAAATAATTGCGGAATGTTATTTGCATTATAGTAAAATACATTGAATTTAATGGTCACAAAACAGTCTTTGCTGTGATGTTCAGCATCTTTTCGTCGGACATGTTATGTGCGGTACAGACGTGAACACTGACTCGTAAATAGACAAACTGAAACCTGTTCTTATACCTGCTAAAGATCGCAACCCCTTTAAAGGGTATTTGAAAATATGCTGCAGGGTAAGTTCCGAGTTATCGGAAGGTTCCACATTTTCGAACACGTAAGAAAAAAAATTTAATATGCAGGTATCATGGATGCCAATTAAAATAAAAGTTTAATAATAAATATTATATATCTTTTCCTTAAACGTCCAAAAATGTAGAACCGTCTAATAACTCGGAACTAACCCTATACAAATTTAATATATGATGACTTCATATTTAAATTAAATATATCATCTTTGATATTCAGTATGTTATAAAACAAAGAATATATATCTATGAATTACAATGCAAAAATAATCATTCTTTCAGATACACAACTTCTATAATAATCTATAGTTTAATATAATAATATTGAATTATGGGATATATTATGAACCATATATAGGGTTACCATAGACAGAAAACCATACGTCAATTATAATGGGCAATAATCACTAATATAGTAACATACGATTTAACACCCTTTGTAAAGTAGGATTTAAAATGCTTTATATTAATGGAGAAATCTATTCAGAGTACTATATAGAATAATAGTTTCTGTCATCGATTCACCATAAATGGCTACATCTTTAATTTGGTTAATCTGCCATAAACATGAGCTACCTATAATTCAAGAGATAATCCTTTATCAGTCTATAAATACCTGCGACTTACCATTTATGGTGTTTGCTAGGATAAGTTAAATGCTACTCACATCTTTATCAAAGACGTTAATTATAACCTCTGTTGGTTTGGCTTGAGAGAGAGAATATGAGTCTGGGGTAAGTTACGAATTATCGGTCGGTACTACATCTTCGGTCACATAAGAAAAAACGATATAATTGTCATTTATTTCAGTTGGTATCCATGATACCTGCAGTTATTAATAAACAATTAAATGTAGATTAATTTATAAATAAATAAATACTCATAATCTAACTGTAGGGTAAGTTACGAGTTAACGAACAGTTCCACATTTTCGATCCTATATGATTTTTTTATTATTAATTTGTGTCACGATATAAAGAATTAAAATGTTAAATAACATAAAAAAAATAATATGATCGAAAATGTAGAACCGGTCAATAACTCAGTAACTGACAAAAAAAGAATAACAAAATTCAAAGCCAAATAACAAAATACACAATGGTAAAACAATAGCGTAATAAATTTAAAAGCAAGCTATATGGTAAATAATAGTTATTTGTTTACACGAGTGGGTTAAAGTTAACAATTATTTATTTTATTTATTTTATTTACATGGTACATGTTAACAGTAAATAATAGTGTGAATATTTACAATTGTTTAATTAAAAACAAAAATATACTGAAAAAACAAATAAAAATAAACATCGTAATACATAAATGGAATGATATTAGTGTGCAACAAATAAAATAAACAAAAACGATATATTGCTTTAATAAATGAATATGATCTTATATATTAAATATAGATGTATATGAAAATATATAAATATTTACTAAATAGTTATTATTCAATTCATAGAACTATTTATAATTATAAACAGAGAGCTTTAGTTAAAAATACCGAGAATATGTTTGTTTGTTTTTCATAATCGTGACTCCTTGCCCATCTTCTAACGGACTGTATACTGTATAGTGTATATACTATATACACTATACAGTGAATAGCTAGCTATACAGTTACTTATACAGCTGTGTGAATGTGTGAATACATTGAGAAGATTTATAATAAAAATGTTATTCAAAACTCAACGTTGAAGAAAATTAGTATTTTATCACTAATCCTTTAAACCTCTTCCTGACGATGAACAGATTCAAAAAATTGAAACCTATAAACATAAATATTGAGTTTTCTTTATTACCTTGTATAAAATATGTATTATTACAGTTACAAAGTGACTACACAGTCACTGTGTAGTTTGAATGAAGGTCAAAAGGGTTAAATACACAGCTGATCGAAGGTATAGAAATACGCTCAAACTTGACTGCGTAATCTACCCTTCCGGCATATCAGCGTAAAAAAAGGAATTAAAATAACGGTATGGTATTGATAAAAACATTGATATACTGGAATAAATTGACGATATCATTAGTATGACATACTGCTCATATAAAATGATATACTGCTCATATAAAATGATATACTGCTCATATAAAATGATATACTGCTCATATAAAATGATATACTGATCATATAAAATGATATACTACTCATATAAAATGATATACTGATCATATAAAATGACATACTACTCATATAAAATGATATACTGATCATATAAAATGATATACTGCTCATATAAAATGATATACTGATCATATAAAATGACATACTACTCATATAAAATGATATACTGATCATATAAAATGATATACTGTTCATATAAAATGATATACTGCTCATATAAAATGATATACTGCTCATATAAAATGACATACTGCTCATATAAAATGATATACTGCTCATATAAAATGATATACTGATCATATAAAATGATATACTGCTCATATAAAATGATATACTGCTCATATAAAATGACATACTACTCATATATATAAAATGATATACTGCTCATATAAAATGA
Organism: Caprella mutica; assembly: GCA_947561585.1. Taxonomy (NCBI): domain Eukaryota; kingdom Metazoa; phylum Arthropoda; class Malacostraca; order Amphipoda; family Caprellidae; genus Caprella; species Caprella mutica. Next base: position 74,512 of record CANNZV010003706.1, read on the forward strand.
TATACTGCTCATATAAAATGATATACTGATCATATAAAATGATATACTGATCATATAAAATGATATACTGCTCATATAAAATGATATACTGCTCATATAAAATGATATACTGCTCATATAAAATGATATACTGCTCATATAAAATGATATACTGCTCATATAAAATGATATACTGATCATATAAAATGATATACTGCTCATATAAAATGATATACTGATCATATAAAATGATATACTGCTCATATAGTATGCTGATATATCATTGCTAGTATGCTGATATACCACTCCTGCTAGCAGGTTAATTACAGGTACATACTTCACTCAAGGTCAAATAGCTTCATAATGTGACCTCTCTGTGAAAAATGCTTTGAAATAGTAAATAGTTAAACTTTGGCATTTAAAGCAAGTGACACCAAAGAAACATAGGGATGCTGTACGCTCTTTTTAGGGAAATGCTAAAAAAATGAACTAATTATAGCTAGGTAGTCACAACAGTGATTTTTATTGCTTCATTGTTTCCGAGGATAAGCTCTTCACACGATTATTTAATTTACTATTATAATTATTAGTGAAATAAAATTAATGGATAGCAATTGGAAAATTCAAGATATTTTGTAATTTAATTTTAATATTTGATAATATTGCCAATAAAAATTATATCATCTGAGCAGAATTCAATAATGAAATTCATTCATGGGGTTAATACTATTTAAATATTTTATGTTTCAATAATTACTAATTGATTCAGAAATATTTGACAATAATGTTTTGGTTCATTTGGATGTTCATGTTATATATTATATACTTTTAGAAATGTTCTAGTAGTAGTATTTAAATACTATAGTATTTTGATACTATAGTATTTAAATACTATTATTTTGATACTAGTATTTCTAGTTTAGTATTTTAATACTAGTATTTTAATTTTAGTATTTTGATACTAGTATTTCTATTTTAGTATTTTGATACTAGTATTTCTATTTTAGTATTTTGATACTAGTATTTTAATTTTAGTATTTTGATACTAGTATTTCTATTTTAGTATTTTAATACTAGTATTTTAATTTTAGTATTTTAATACTAGTATTTTAATTTTAGTATTTTGATACTAGTATTTCTATTTTAGTATTTTAATACTAGTATTTTAATTTCAGTATTTTGATACTAGTATTTCTATTTTAGTATTTTGATACTAGTATTTCTATTTTAGTATTTTGATACTAGTATTTCTATTTTAGTATTTTGATACCAGTATTTCTATTTTAGTATTTTGATACTAGTATTTCTATTTTAGTATTTTAATACTAGTATTTTAATTTTAGTATTTCGATACTAGTATTTTAATTTTAGTATTTTTATACTAGTATTTTAATTTTAGTATTTGATACTAGTATTTTAATTTTAGTATTTTTATACTAGTATTTTAATTTTAGTATTTTTATACTAGTATTTTAATTTTAGTATTTTTATACTAGTATTTTAATTATAGTATTTTTATACTAGTATTTTAATTTTAGTATTTTTATACTAGTATTTTAATTTTAGTATTTTTATACTAGTATTTTAATTTTAGTATTTTTATACTAGTATTTTAATTTTAGTATTTGATACTAGTATTTTAATTTTAGTATTTTTATACTAGTATTTTAATTTTAGTATTTTTATACTAGTATTTTAATTTTAGTATTTTTATACTAGTATTTTAATTTTAGTATTTAGATTTTAGTGTTTTAATACTAGTAGTTTAGTTAATTTTGTATTTAAGTGTAGACCCTAAAGTAATACCAATGTAGTGGTTGCCATTTCATATTGGTACCTATTTTTCATATTGGTACCTATATTTCATATTGGTACCTATATTTCATATTGGTACCTATATTTCATATTGGTACCTATATTTCATATTGGTACCTATATTTCATATTGGTACCTATATTTCATATTGGTACCTATATTTCATATTGGTACCTATATTTCATATTGGTACCTATATTTCATATTGGTACCTATATTTCATATTGGTACCTATATTTCATATTGGTACTATTCATTGGTACCTATATTTCATATTGGTAGCTATTTTTCATATTGGTACCTATATTTCATATTGGTACCTATATTTCATATTGGTACCTATATTTCATATTGGTACCTATATTTCATATTGGTAGCTATTTATTAGCTATAGCTTGCGGTACCTTTTTCACAGTGGTAAGCATTTCCGCAAGTCACAGTCAGTCAGTCAGTACAGTCTGTGTACAGTCACGACTTACCACTATTTGTAAGTCATTAGAGCATTGTAGTCTGGCACTCCCTTTAGTTATAGCCTATATTCTACACTGTACCTTACAATGACTTTAAAACTATAAATAATGTATAGCCTATAATGCACTATAACTATATTCTACACTGTGACTTAGCATGACTGTAAAACTATAAATAATGTATAGCCTATAATGCACTATAACTATATTCTACACTGTGGTTTAGCATGACTGTAAAACTATAAATAATGTATAGCCTATAATGCACTATATCTATATTCTACACTGTGACTTAGCATGACTGTAAAACTATAAATAATGTATAGCCTATAATGCACTATATCTATATTCTACACTGTGACTTAGCATGACTGTAAAACTATAAATAATGTATAGCCTATAATGCACTATATCTATATTCTACACTGTGACTTAGCATGACTGTAAAACTATAAATAATGTATAGCCTATAATGCACTATAACTATATTCTACACTGTGGTTTAGCATGACTGTAAAACTATAAATAATGTATAGCCTATAATAAACAATAACTATATTCTATACTGTGGCTTACCAACACTATAAATAATGTATAGCCTATAGTTCACATTCACTGATTTCAAGCCATACATTTTTTGCGCTTAAAATGCAGGAATAAATTTTCTTGAAAAAAAAAAAATTACATTTACCGGCAGACGAACGTGCGAAATCATAGCATAAAATAATGAATAAATAAATGGTGTGAATCATACTTATAGTATAGGTGATGTATTATAGGACAAAAATATAGTAATCAAGGTTTTGAAATACAAATAAAATATATATCACACCTATTTTAAAAATAATGTTCAATATGTTATAAAATTTGTATGATATCTTTGAAGAGCCAGTAAGTCAGTACATTGTGCAGTAAGGCAGTGCACTGGTCAGTACATTAGTGCAGTAAGTCAGTACATAGTGCAGTAATGCAGTACACTGGTCAGTACATTAGTGCAGTATAGTTACTGACAGTATTTAATTAACTTATATCGCATACTGTGTTTACAGTACAGTGCCCACTGAGTGACTTTGCATAAATGAAATTAAAGGTATATGGTTACGTAAGTCACTCACAAGAAATATAGTTATAGTAACTATAATTATAGGACTGTTATACAAAAAATAGGTATATAGTACTAGGACAATTCGTTGTCGATTGAAAATAAAAGAGATATAATTATAACTTTTTACAAATTGCAAATAAAACTAGTATATATAAATCACATTTTTTAGTATAATTTAATTTTTAATAACCTGGTCATATCGCAAATATAAAAAAATAATTTAAACAAAAAGATAATATTTTAAATGCTCATATAGACTGTATATAAAAACAAAGTATTAACTAACATTTTTATATTATAGCAAAGAAGAGGTTAAAATTCATGTATAAAATCACTGAAAGAAGACTAAACTGTAACTCAATGGTAACCGTTTCTCTTTGTTGGCAGTACAGACAATTGATTCATTATTGCAATGCCAATTTTAAAACAAAAAAAGAAACAAATTATGTTACAAATTTACAAAATCTAGGCAACAATATTTCAGATTTTAGATATGAAAATTAACGAAATTTAATCAAAATTTATATTGTGAGCAACGGCCTTCAAAAAAGATATTTCATTATCTGCATCATAATCGCTGATCACATTTAAGATATGTTTATTCTTATCCTGTACTTTCTTTCTTGATGGATTTTAGCACTTTGAGAAAGTTATTGAAAGTTAGCAATAGCTTGATTATCTTTTCTTTTTAAATTTAAATGTGGATGAATTATACTTAGCGAACATTCAATGACGAGTAGAATGATAGTACTAGCCTTTCCAATAAAAATAGTATTATAATAAAAAAGATAACTGTACAATATATTAATTTTATTTGTTATTATCAATATAACCATTTATTTTTTTTGGAAAAAATTAGCTCCCTTTAAATGAATGCATTTCCACCAATAATAATTATATTATAAATTATATCTCTTATTATTTTCAATCGGCGACGAATTGTCCGGACACTGTTATTTATATAATTAGACTGAGATGAAACTGATTAAGTTGTCCTATTCCATTAGTATTTTAATTTAAAAAATAAATTAAACTTTACTACAGGCATTACATATACTATACAGCGGAGGAAAATATTGTTAGATGAAGTAAATTTTTATTTATTACATTAGAATGAAGTTACTGTTTGAATGTAAATAAAATGTTAATAAGGGTAAGTTCCGAATTATCGGTCAGTACTACATCTTCGGTCACATAAGAAAAAACTATATAAAAATTGTTATTATTACACAGTGCTATCTAATACTTCTGCAAACCCGGGTTTGCAGAAGTATTAGATAGCACTGTGTAATAATAACAATTATTATATTGTTTTTTCTTATATGACCGAAGATGTAGTACTGACCGATAATTAGGAACTTACCCTATACACTGAATGATGAACTACCTATTTTAACACTAAATTGAGAAAAAATAGTCTTTCATATTCAACTAATCTCTATATTTCAGAAATATGAATTTTCAAGGTCAACTGTCATATAAAGCAAAGTACTGGAAACTTTTTTTACTGGTTATTTGGTATTAAACTGAAACTGAATTCAGCCTATTTTCAAATACATCGAAATATAATTTAAAATAACTTATTTATATTCTAATAAATTGTGTCTAGATTATATTTCATGTTAAAACTGATATTTAAATCCAATAATATATTATTTCTTATCTATTACATGATAGGAAAAAAACAATGGCACATTTTTATTATTGAAGATGATCATTCCACGCAATATGTAAAATAAAGTAATAGTCGCCAAAAAATTATTTATAATCACGATACTCGTATATTTCTTTCATTGAACACTATTACACTTATAACACATTTAAGTGAGTAAAATCAACGCACTTCAGAAAGTCAAAGCAACACACATAAGCAACTCATATCAACACATTTAATAGATCGTGTCAATGCAACACATTTATGAGAGTCAAAGCCACACACCAAGTGACCTGACTGTGAGGAGTAACAAACTAAACTGCAGAGAAGTGCATCCTACAGGGCATGAGTCCTACAGGACTCTAATACATACCAATGTATCCTACAGGACTCTAATACCTACCAATGAGTCCTACAGGACTCTAATACCTACGATGTATCCAACAGGACTCTAATACCTACCAATGTATCCAACATGACTCTAATACCTACCAATGTATCCAACAGGACTCTAATACCTATCGATGAACCAACAGGGCTCTAAAATACCTACCAATGTGTCCTACAGGACTCTACCATCTATACCAATGTGTCCTACAGGACTCTCCTACCTACCAATGTAACCTAGAGGACTCTACCACCTACCAATTTGTCCTACAGGACTCTACCACCTACCAATGTATCCTACAGGACTCTCCTACCTACCAATGTAACCTAGAGGACTCTACCACCTACCAATTTGTCCTACAGGACTCTACCACCTACCAATGTATCCTACAGGACTCTCCTACCTACCAATGTAACCTAGAGGACTCTACCACCTACCAATTTGTCCTACAGGACTCTACCACCTACCAATGTATCCTACAGGACTCTCCTACCTACCAATTTAACCTAGAGGACTCTACCACCTACCAATTTGTCCTACAGGACTCTACCACCTACCAATGTATCCTACAGGACTCTCCTACCTACCAATGTAACCTAGAGGACTCTACCACCTACCAGTTTGTCCTACAGAACTCTACCACCTACCAATGGACAAAAAGAAAGATAGAATACAATATATTAAATAGTTAAATACATTTTACTAAAATTAAAACCCACAAATGAAATTATGATGAATAAAATTTCAATATATAAATGTTTACTTAATTTTACATTATTTTAATATGATTAATATATTATAGTTATATGTATTGCAAGTTTGAATAACTTCGAAATGTTGTTATTTTCCATAACTTCATAAGGCATTTTAGCAATAAAATAATCTTAATGTACCTACCTAACCTATTATACTGGCTACATTTTTAACCTCTAACCCGAGTGGGAGTGAACATTTTACCCTGTCCTACCCAGGGTGATTAGGGCTGCTTATTTTTACCCGATCCCACCTAGGTTGTTTATGGGGTTGAGCATTTTACCCTATTCTACCGAGGTTTTTTTAGGGTTGCTTATTTTACCCTATTCTACCGAGGTTGATTTGGGTTGAGCATTTTACCCTACCTAGGTTGTTTATAGGATTGGAGTAAAAAATTTTTTTACTTCAACCCTATTTTACTCGCTTATAGGGTTGATTTAAAAATATTAAGGCTTTTGTATTTTAAATATTCCATTTTACACACCATTTAATCGTTTTACCATAAATAATTTGAATTTATTTATTTATTTATATTTCAATAATGCAATAAAGAATTGAAGCATTTAATACTTCATACAAGTTAGTAATTAATTAAAAATAACAAGAAGAAAAGTCCATATCAGCAGACTATTAAATTATTTCAATGTAATTTATTGCCGTGGTATATTATATAGCATTTTAATTAGGTAATATTTTCTTTAAATAATTATACGATTGAAATAAAGATTAATTAAAATGTTCTCATTTATTATTTAATTAGAATAACTATGCTATTCTGGTATAAATTAAATTAATCAGTGATGAGTTTTAATTATGATAATTAATATAAAATGAAATTATTAAAAGGATGAAGAATATCTTAGTTAATTTAGTAAACTAATGAAATATTTTCCCATGTAAGACAGGATGTCACTGATAAAATGTTAGAAGTTTTTAAGTAAATTCTGCATGTATTCTTAGAATAAAAAAGATGTAAATAGAAGTAGTATTAGAGGTAAAGGGTATGTACTTAGTTATCGAACGGTTTCACAATAACGATCATATAAGAAAAATAGGTAATTTAACTAGTTACTTCAATAAGGAGAACATATTATATACATTTTAAAACTAATTAGCTAGTGTACCCGTGCCGTCTAAAATGATGGTATTTTATGGAAACTGTTGCAGTTCAATTTATGCAATAATTATTATTCCTGACTCCACTTTTGCTTGAATAAATTCAAATTGATTTCGTATTATTTTTTTAATCTAACCTATCACTATTATTAAGATCATAATAATACTGAATATTAAATATTTAATGTAATTAAAAAAATAATACAGTATCAATTTTTTTAATAAGTGAACTAAACAGAATATTATATACTAATCTAATTATTTGGATCAAAATAATTAATTGATAACATATTTCTCATAATTATGCAGTATGACTTTTTTAACTAGATATGAAGCACATACTTTGCTGCAAAAAATGCAATGAATAAAATACTATAACATTCAACAAAGAGACAATCGTGACATAAAAATGATGTCATCTGCAGGATTTGATAGAGGCTATATATTTTATAATATATAGTTTGTACTAAGGCAATAAAGCATGTAGTGTTATTAAAGTCTATTATAAAATGCACAGCATACAATTAACTAATATTGTGATAATTAAGTACGGTAATTTTAATATTAATTTACATTAAACTGATGAATAAATCAACAAGTTTATATGATAGTTTAATAAGGGAAAATATTTAACCATACTAGGGTAAGTTACGAATTATCGGTCAGTACTACATCTTCGGTCATATAAGAAAAAACAATATGAAAATTAATTATTTTTACACAGTGCTATCTAATAAAAAATTTTATATTGTTTTTTCTTATATGTCCAAAGATGTAGTACTGACCGATAATTCGTAACTTACCCAATGTAAAATGAAATACCTTCATCAAGATTTCAACTTCTTCAACAATTGTGGTTATTAAAAATAAATTATTCTACGAAAATACAATGTAGTAATTATTAATTAATCGCCAATTCAAATCGTTATCATTTCATCGGACATTCAAGCACAGACATCGTGAATATAATGTTTGAAATTGTGTTGTTTTACGATAAACACTATCAATGGTATCTTAATTGACTATAATTAATAGTCAATTTCTTGCGACTGAGATATAAATGTACATTAGACAATCAAAGAGCAAGCATAAATAACCCGAAGCTTTTTTCGCGTTCTAGACTGGTTACAGGCTAGCAGTACTCACTGCTTGCTCCTATCGAGCTGAAGATCGGCGCCAAAGAAGTTCCCTAAACATGTTTTGCTGCAGGATATATTTTTTCTTATTCGATCATGATTCTAAGAACACAATTAAAAACAATGCCAGTGATATTTAAAAGCGTTAATAATGTAGCAGGTATTTTAAGAATACAGATCTTATTTATTTATAATTACATGAAGGAAATTAACGAAAATGCGAGCTAAAATATTTTCCAAACTATATTTATTTTTAAACAAATTTTTTTTCCGTACAAAAAATGTATGGAAATGTAAGCTCTTATATTTATACTTACATATAAAAAATTATCAAAATATTCATAGGTCAATTGGTTCAATTTATGAATGTTATATTTAATACACTATTATTATATTCATTTTAATACATAAAGCAATTACAATATTCATTCTTACAGGATTTAAAATAATAATTCATTTTATCATTCTTTTCCTATCCCTTGAATCTGACATGTGACTTCAGTGTGTCTGATATAAAATAATTACACTCCTTATAAGAAACTTATATATCAAATTATGATAGATGAGCTGTACGTACACTGTGATTGTACAGTGCGTAAAAAAGTAACAGAAAAGCAATTGATTTTTAAATCATTAAAAATGAAATTGAATCAATATATTGTTGGTAATGTTATATATAAAGTAATTAAATGGTAAATATCTATAAGGCAGTAATTATAAAAATAATTACAAATTCTAGATTATTTGAATTAATCTTTATATAATCTTTATAAATAAAATAATTTTGTAAAGATATAAAAAAATCTAGCTAAGCGAACTACATAATATTACAATATTTTTAATTTAAATTATAAATATTAAATTACAATATATGTAGGTAACAAACTAATAACTTAACATACACTTGAATAACTAATCACCTGGCAGATATATAAGTATGACGTCACATACCAATGACATAAGATAGTAAATGTAAATGTTACCAAATATAGTGACTTGGTGAAGTATGACGTCACATACCGATGCACTGTACAGTCATCCCTCGCTTCAGTTACCAAATAACGATTCAGTTTAGTTGCTAAACGGTAACTAAAGCGAATAAAAGTAACAAGAAATTTATAATTGTCACTCCTCGATTATATATCTCATTTTCTATGAGTTATAAAAAGAAAATTTGTTTTAGAGTTATTACAGTACTACGCATATAAGCATATTATTAATAATATACAGTCTTTCATTGTTTGTGACTGTGATGTAAGAGTTTAAAGTCGTGCATTTATTAAATATATTAAAATCCATCCATAGCTTAACTCTCACTCAGTATAGGTGAGTAATTAATAGATACTTAGACTTCTATAATTATTGTGCTACATTTCAAACCGCAATTTTATGCTCTATGAAATATTTTTGGTAGTAGGGTACTAAGTTCCAAGTTATTGGTTGGTACCACAATTTCGGACACGTCAGAAAAGAAAATATTATAAGTATTATTTAACTTCTATTCCAATTGGTATCATGGATGATACCATGATTATTATAAAACGATTTTCACGTGCTCGAAAATATGCAATAACACGGAACTAACCCTAAAATGGGACATATTGAATTTCTGAAGTAACAGCTTCTAATAACCTCATCTGGATTATAATTTTGATGTTTTTTTAGTTACCGTGAAATAATCACAAAAAATTGTCTCCGTTTTCTATGTCTACGAACGGTTCTTATTTCGAGCCATGACTCGAAATAAGAACAACTTATATTAAAGTGAGTTGTACTTAAAGCGAGGCTTGCCTGTATTATAGTAAATGTTACCAATAGTGACTTGGTGAATATCAGCACAACTCCCTAAAGAAACTCTCCATTTAGGGAGCAACTCCTTCGAAAATAAACAACAACAAGAACAAACCAAAGAGATCTGAGAAGGATGTTTGCTAGGTAAATAGTATTGAAGGTAGCTGAAATTGACTCTATAGCGTGGCAGTGACGGAAAATAAGACTTATAAAATCAATATACACTAGTGTACCCGTTCCGTCAAGAGTTACTGAGTTTCATTTCAATACTAGAAGACATGTCACAGGGTACTTCTACAATAAATATTATACGCCTGCTGTTAAAAAATAAAAGCATTTTTAGTATACTGAATGACGTGAACGGAAAACTGCCACTGGGAAAGTTACCACTGAGAAAGTTGCCGCTGAGGAAAATTGACACCCTAATAATTAAGGCCAGGCTTAACTTAACTATGGTTCTTAACTTACAAATGGCTATAAAATAAATGCATATTTTCCCATTAAAAAATTAGTTATTTTCTATAAATTATGTACTTCCGCATTAATTAATTAATTATCATAATTAACCCCAAGAAATACTAAATACACTATTCAGTATTTCACCTAGGGTCAGGTTAGCGGTCCGGTTGGGGGCCGGACCCATAGCCACAAACAGGCGTGTCTATCACACTAACATTTATTATTACGATTGGCAAGCAGATGATAACTTGCATGAATACAAAATTATTCTGATATCAGTACAATAAAATGGTTTCAATAACTAAATTAAATTTAAATTTAAATAAATTTAAATTAAATAATTTTAAATAAAAGCGGAACCATGCAGATGAAATATGTGAATATATATTATTATTGAACTACATACATAATATTAGCATTTGAGGTGTTAGGAAATCTGTCACTGGGGAAGTTTCCAGCCAAATTATTCATTATTTGGTAGAGTATATATTTTGTCACTATTTAACCTACTCTAAAATTTATAAAAATGTACAAGAAAATAAACCAAAAGTGCATGTATATTGAAAATATATTGAATTATAGACTGTAAATTATGATATCATAATACTTTGTTAACAGCTGCTTTATCAATTAAAATATTGAGTTAAAATAATAGATCATCTATCTTTTTCTTATTTGTTCGAAGATATGGATCCGGTTGAACTCTACACTTCACCAATATATTACAAATTAGTCAAAACTTGTGAAAAGAAGTATCCAACTTTTCTTTACATTTTTTAAATGTATTCCACATAGCTATGCGATAGAGTGGCTTATTCTGTATATATAAAAGAGTGTAGCTTATGTAATATTCATATTATTGATAAATGCAACTACAAAATGAATCAGAACATTTACCCCCACTTGGAACCTCTAAATCTTAAGTGAGGGAAACTTTGGTGTTTTTGGAGTCTCTTTAACACAAAGAATCGAAAGAACTTCAGGAAGAGAAAATTAAAAGATGATGGGAAACCTAATTGAAGCAGATCTGAATATTCATAATTATGTTTCGAATTATTGTAAGATTCAGACTATCGTATAACCACTGTGATGAAATAGACTTTTCGAACAAGTTCTACAAAAAACTATTGTTAAAATTGGTATCCGAACATAATCTGAATTGGAATGGAGACTCTATCACGAACAAGATGAACTCAATTTGAACTATCTCTACAGTGCTACAAATGGTTATATCTCTAGGAGAATGAAGAACTCTGTTGCCATTGAATGCGAACTGATGAGGTATTCACAAGTCTGCTGATTGAAATAAATGGCAAGGAGGGAATAAAAATATTCAAAAGTTAAATAGCAGTTGAATGTTGCATTGTGAATGTGTTTTCGTTAATGTTTTCATCAGAGTTTGTAGAAGTTGGTGGCTGTGGTTTGGATAATACAATTAGAAAACAACTCATTTTAAAACTACGTAAGAAAAAATAAAAGGACAATTTCTAAATTGACTTGGAAAAGATATAGAATTCGTTATTCTGAAACTAAGTAGGATTCGTAGAGACTGAAATGTGCAAGTCATTCGTGATGTATGATTTGCTGTATTAAACTTCTTGTGTTAAAAGTTGAAGTTTGCAATACAGATGAAACTTTGCAAACTGCTGACAAATTAATCTGGTATCACGCCTGGATTTGGCCTGGCGACGACAAACGAGTATGACACTCAAAAATCATGGTTTGGTAGGTAGTGAGGCAAGCATTTATACTCTGCCAAGCATGAGAGGAAATGAAGGTAATATATAAGACTTTCCGACTGATAGAGACATTCTGATAGAGATGAGCCAGCTCTATTTTTTGGTGGCACTACTGGAATAGTTATTTCACTGCCACCACCACAGATGTTGGAAATGGTAGTATTGTCGACAGCATTTAACACTAACCTACCGGCGTTGGATTGGAGTTTAAAGAGAGATAAAAAGATATAAATGAACAAACAGCATCATGACTTTTTATATTGGGATGTTCAGATTATGGACGTCATCCATTGAGAATAGACTGAAATTAGAGTAAATAAAGATAGTTCAGCTTTATTTTAACATCTTATGTTAACCTCACTTAATGACGGACTGATTTGATCAGTAGTAAGTAACATCAATAGCTTGGTCATTAAGATCCCCGTTACAATATCAGTTCAATGTGGCATCACTCTGTATTATCTTTCGGCAAATATTGTTTTCGATTTTATTCTCTGTTTTTTGGAAGAAGCTGAGATCTAGCACGAAAGGTTGCCAGCCATCTTACTTACTCTATTAGTAACTATAGGGGGGGGGGGATTTAACTAGCTAGGTATCATCGCTTCCTGAGATTTGATGTTTTTTTTAATTCGGAATCTGCGCATCTTTTAAGATTTTATTTGGGAGGTTGTGTGTGTGTAAAATACTTTAAATGAAGGATGAGCATTCAATGGTTGAGGATAGTAAAAAGGAAGTTATAATTAATTAAAGAGGCAGAGTCGTACAGAGAGTAGGGTCAAAAACATTGTTTCGAAAGTCAAAGAGGAATACAAAATTTTTCTTGTCAAGAACGAGATTCTTGAAATTGCCAACTCTGAATATTTGTCATTGGAAAATTAAAGATCAATATATATAAATTAAATCGAATTCCTATTTTTTTCCAATTAATAATTGCTAGATTTGTTAAATAACGAGAGTATCTATTAGTAAATGTACGATGGATAACAACAAGAAGATATCTTGTTCTATTAAAAGACATATAATTGAACAAGCTTTCGCGAATATAAATAATAATCACAATTACTTTTATAGTAATGAGTAATTTCAAAGTAATGAGTAATTTCAAATTGAAAAGAGAAATAGATGAAGAACAACAATTAAAAATATATCGCTAAAAATAACATTTGTTATCAGATAAGTTTACATAACTGAAAAAAATAATTATTTAGTAGAACATTATAAAAATTGAAGAGTAAAATTAATATAAGTAGGAATGAGTGAGTGAGGCGCGAAGAAATATCAAATTCACTTAATTTCTCACCTTTTCATCCTGATGAAGTGGGCATTTATTTCCTTCTTCCTTTTTGACATTCCTTCCTCTACCTAGTCTCTTCTTACTAGGTTTGGGCGACCAGGAGAGTCGAGGCCCAGGATTATCCTTATTGGAGTCGTCATCGTGACTCTCTTGGGGAATATCTTCACTTCCTTGCATCGTCTCCTCGATTATACTGTCCTTGTCTGACGCACTTTGCGGACTGCAATCAGAACTGTTGAGCAGGTTTTGAGACACGGTGGGTGTCGGGGTGTTCATGTCAACGTTCGTTGGAGTGTTGGCTGTGGTTTGGCTCCTCTGGATCACAGTGGTAGTGCTGGTGGGTCTGTCTACACAGGCAGCGCCTGTAGATCTACTAGACTCGTTAGCTAAATTTTGAGAGGTAGGTAATCCATGTGAGCTCGAGACGCAGCTACTAAGGTGGCACCTGAAGCCGTTACAACTGTCGTCTGGAATCATTTGGTCGTCTTCGGAGAGAGCTGTGTCACTGAATTCGTAGAGACTCTTCTTCTTGATACTCTGGTAAGGGCTGAAAGCTGTGCCACACTCGTTGCCAGAGTCATTGCTGTAGTGGACTGCTCTCTGGAAGGGTATGGACTTGTTGAAGAGTCTGTAGTCGTATGAACCTGTGTTTGTGTCAGATGTTTCAGTTTCACTGGTTAGATCCAGGGGGTGTTTGTCGGAAGTTATGAAGCGCAGAGGTTTTTTGTCGGAGCTGTGGCCCTCGATGATAGATGGACATGAGTTTCGGTAATCAGGAGGGTAGAACACCTGAAAAAAAAGAGAAAATCAGCAAATAATTTAAATGTTCAATTCTTAACTTACATATTAATTCTAATCAGTTATATAAGAAAAATTAATTTTATCAGATAATGAATAAAAAAAACACATAGGTTTGGGGCGTAAATATGGAAGTAAATACAAATAGATATTATAACATTATAATGCAACGAAAATTATATTTAACATATTACACATATGAAATATTACAGAAACATCAATACAAAGCATAAAAAATTAATTATTCAAAATCTCCTCCTTTGCTTTTGATTATCGATTCCAGTCTCTTGCGAACACCTATTTCTTTGTACCAAAGCCTGGGAATATTCTCTCTGCACCAGTTCCATGTAACATTTGCTGTGTGTGATGTGGCACGTATTTTTGGAATACGCTGAAAGTGTCCTCGCTGAAGTATTCTTCAGCTCAGTCCACCACTTGCTTCAGATTATTTTCAACATAACATTTGGCGCTAATTTTATCGTCTTGGTCAGCAAAAAAAAAGGGAAGACCTCCAGGTTTGGGAACGGCGGCTCATGCCATTATGGATGTTGGTTTCATGGTTTGGTATACGGCTTCTTTTAACCTAAGGAATTTCTTTGAAATATATTTCAATTATTTTGTCATTTCTTAGAATATTAGCCAATTCAACTGTGAATGACTTCTCATCTGACCAAACAATTTCACCAGATTCGCTAAATTTGAAATCTTTCAGAAGAAGTTTGCTTCTCTCCAATCGTTTTTGTTTACTGACAGGGTTTTCTCTTTTGAAGGGTGAAAGAGGACATTATCAGGTCTTCGAGGACGAGTCTTTTCATGGTCTTTAAATCATGTCAGCTGTCTTCGCTAGCAATCTAATCAATCTTTTCAGGTTCCTCTTATAATTGTCTCTCGTATTCGTTTGATCATTGGTTTAGACTTTAGATCGGTAGGACAGAGGTCTACCACTTCTTGGGTGATTAAATAATTCTACTCTTTCATTTAAACGCTTCAATGATTTCCAGACAGTCGATCTCGCAATTTATAGTTTCTTTATAATAGCGTTATCCAACTTTCTGACACTTTAATCGATAGCTGCTCTTTTGACTGACATTTTTGAATTGAATAATATTATTACAAAAACAAATTGTGATGTGATAATGTAGTGCCTTGGCTATCCTATAAACCAAATAAGCTACTTAGGAACTATTTTTTCGAAAAGACGATTATGTTTGAAAAACTGTTTACATACGTTAGGTACATCTTGGTACCTCACGTTAAACTTCATTCTTTACACAAAATTAACTTCTTAAGTTAGATTTCAAGTGATTACAAAAACTATTACTTTATACCTGAGTAGACTGCTGGACAACTGCAGTCCAGGCAGGGGGTTGCTGATCATCCCTAGCCTCGTCACCATGGACTCCACTCTCAAAGTTCCTGCCTACGCTGATGATCTCCATGTGAGGATGCACTATTTGTGCAATGGTGCACGAGGGAAGGGAGCATGCAGGCAAAGTGCACCCAACAAGAGAGCAGGCTGTGACGGTGCATTCCGCCATGGTGCAGTTTAGGGGCAAGGAACAGGCCCCGGCTGAGACTGAGGGACCCCAGTCCCGCCTGTGGGGGGATGGGGACCGGGAGTCTGTCTGAAAAAGAGGAAACAGTTACTCATTTATTCTGCATGGTCAAAGTTATATTGTTAAAACTTTTTAACATGAAAAGTATTTATGAATATATTTTAGTAACAAATTAGTAAACTAAGTTTTGCATACAGGCTGATAACATGGCTACCGTGAGATGATAGAAGAACATAATTACTGTTACTTTCCATCATAATAAAACATGAAATCAGGTATTATTTACATATTTGATTTTTTTTTTAAATTTAAATATTAAATTTTAATAAAAAATATTTTATTGTGATTAGCTATCTTTCTACAAGTTCATTGCTTCATGCTTGAAAATTAATCTTCGATTATTGCCGAAAAAAAATCCTTCGTAATTTATACTACTTCCTTTGTTTCAAGTATTCCAAGATTTTTCTAAAATTCAAATGAATCTTGGACTCGTACTAATAATAAATAGAAATAAAGTAATATCGATAATCTTTATTAAATATTCATTAAAAATCAACGTTTCTGAATACCAAAAAGCTACTAACAGTAAATGACATCTAAATATAATAGAGCCATAGAGAGGAAATTAACATATATTACAAAATTACAGTTCTCACCTTCGATTCGTCCGTTTCATCAGCTGTTGTAGTTACTTCCTCAGCACTGAAGTTCATAGTGGCCGTACTGTCAAGACTCTGCTTCAAATCCTCATTAAACTGTCCGTTGTAAGAGCGGTAACTCTTTCCATTCATCCCTCCATTGTTTATAGTTCGAAAGTTATTTGGCGCAGTCCCCCATTGCGGTCTTAGTTTTCTTTGCATCCTATAGAGGGGTGACTCAAATATATCACCACAGCTGTTGCTTTTTGTACCGTTGTTGGGTGGGCACGGAATTTGCTCCTTTCTGCCGATGGGAACCGGTATCCCTGATGGAGGATATTGCTGGGGAGGACCACCACCGATATCCTGGTACAGTAATCGTCTAAAGTTTTGAGCACTTTCTTCTTGAGAAACGTTAGAGAATAACCGACATCTTTCTGCGATGCTAGGGGACACACGCGTCATTTTCAATATTTACTGCACGATTGAATGGGAATCAATTGTGGAAATATTTGACGATAGTAATCACGATATTAATTACCTTTTTTATCAAAAAGTAACTAGAAAGTCAAGTTTGTTCTTCTCACCAAATTTGAAATTGCCACTCCATTTTCAGCACCGAAATAAACAATAAATATAAAACAATTTTCAAAATAAATCTAAATGTAAGTCACTTAAATAGGGATAAACAAAGCACTTTTCTTGTAGTTTTCTTGTGACTGTAGCACTCACACCGCGAAGCACAGGACTCAACTGAGAGAAAAAAACACACTAGGTACTCTTTATTGTGCTTAGATAGTGCAACGTCAACAAATTCTAACAGTATAATGGCACTGAAAAGAAACAAAATAAGTAACAGCCTAACAGATAAATAATTACAACATTATATATTCAAACAATTGCAGTGCTCGGGAAGTGGGCATGAATTGTTCACGAACCATTCTGACATATAGAATTTTATTATTAACTTATCATGATCATAACACCAATATACCGACTACGGTAAGTCTAATGAAGTGTCCCGAAAACTACGGTGGAATTTTAATTATTACTATCTAAAGGGCCGTACACACGTAGGGTTTTTAAGTCTTTCCACCAGACCTTTTTGCTAAGCTCCTCCTACTTTTTCCACGAGAATATAAGAAAACCAGATATAAATCGTATAATTATTATATCGTTTTTTCTTATATTTTCGTGGAAAAAGTAGGAGGAGCTTAGCAAAAAGTCTGGTGGAAAGACTTAAAAACCCCTACGTGTGTACGGCCCTTTAAATAGGTAGGTAATATTGGAACTGAATCACCTGTACCTACCTAGTTTTGATATCGAATTTTCTTGTTGAATAAAAAATGAATTGGCAATTTTTATCTAGGTTCCTATTTCATTGGTAAATGTACATTTTATAGATATTTTTCGCAAGATTACATTTTTTTCCATTAAAAGCAAGATTAATACAACTTTTACAGATGAAATATTTAATATTTTCAAATTGAAGTTCCTACCTTATTATATGGTAATGTGTTGTTGGTAAATTTTATTGTTTTTATGTACGATGGAAGCCATACTTGAACAAAATGTAGAGCTAAACAGCTAGTTAGGTAGGTACCTTTTAGGAATTAATGATTTGAAAGAACGATAAAAAAATTATATTTGTCCCAACGAACACGCTAACCAGAATTTTTTAATACTTTTAACATATTTTGTTTGGTTTACTTTGAGAATAGTCAGAACATTAATTATTTCAGTAGTTAGGGATTCTATTAAAATATTTTAGTTATATACCTACACTTTTTTATCGAAATATTTCAACAGAGTGGTTCTGAACCATGTTGGTCTTATTGAAACCCACAAATCCCACACATGCTTCCATCGAACGATTCGTAAATTGGATAAATGAATAATTTGGTTTAAATGATATTCTAGGAATCTAGATAAAACGTGAAGGATTAAATATAGAACCTAATGGAAAGTGACAGATCGTAAAAATCAAGTGAAATATAAAAAGATTTCAGTTTCAGCCATTAAATCAAGCTACATAAATTGTTACATAAACCAAATT
This sequence comes from Caprella mutica, assembly GCA_947561585.1. Taxonomy (NCBI): domain Eukaryota; kingdom Metazoa; phylum Arthropoda; class Malacostraca; order Amphipoda; family Caprellidae; genus Caprella; species Caprella mutica. The sequence continues at coordinate 93,259 of CANNZV010003706.1, forward strand.
TAGATTGGCAAGTTACCTCTTTAACTACAGGTTAATTACAGTGGTTCTGAACCTAACCTGAGGTCAATCGAACCTTTGGGTTTGGTGAGTCAGTTTCAGGGGTTCGGCGGTTTGATATTTTGTTTTTGTGGAAATTCATGTTCTTTTTTGTTTCGTTCTTAGAACGCAGTAATTTTTTATTAAAATAATGCGTGGTATATACAGTTTTTTCCTAATACAGGATATAGTTATGTAAAAAGTACATACTATTTCATCCTCTTATTACGAATAATATATCTTATAAGTCCACGCCTTAATAAAACACAATTGAACAAATTTATAAATTCAGCGCAACATAGAAAACTTTACCTAAAGATACTTTAATAAAATAGAAAATGCCGTTGGTTCAGTAATCAAAATCATTTCACTCGGATTTATTTGCTCGTAGAAAAATGAAAATTACGAAATTACTCGAACACTCATTGTTTTCGGAAAGTGGGCATTAACATCTGTCATGGACTAATTTGACCTTAAGAAATTTGACCTTAGGTCTATTTGACATGCCATGACCTATGATAACACCAATTTGAGATTGAGTTAAGTTGAAGTGCTAAGAAGCTAAAACAGCACCTTTCGAATTATTTGGACGAATGTCTGAGTCTAATCTTGAAGCCATGGATGAATCTTGTTTGTGTGGAAGGTTCAATGAATCTAGCTAGATAAGGCTACGAAATTCTGTTATTTGAAGTTAGGTTTTAACGCCTTCATTCTTTCAAGAAGGTAACAGACACATAGGAGATGAATGTTTTGGTTTAGAAAGATAGGGACTGTAGAAATATCTCTCAAGTAGAATAGATTGGGAAGTTAATGAAAACATATATAAGGCTTTCATAAACAGAGGTATCGTAAAGTGCTGTATTTAGATACATCAAATAATTGGTCAGTCAAACATGAAGTTCATCTTTGATCTTAGTAAAGGAACACCGTGGTTGAATCCAACAGTTTCCCCTCCTCTACTTTCCGGACCTCATGCCATGGTTGAGACTGACATACTGCCTTCGGTGTGCAGAAATTTCGTCGATAGGACATTTCGTCGACGGGACATTTCGTCGATAGGACATTTCGTCGATAGGACGTTACGTCGACAAGATATTACGTCAGCGAATTTTCGTAAAGGTGATATTAACATTCTCAACATAAATGGCCGTTATGTAGTTTGTTGTATCCGCTAGTTTGTTGTAAAGCACACTTCATAGTTGTTTTATGACCTGGCAGGGTGGTTGGGAGATATTGGGCGTCATACCCCTCGATACACATACATTAGAGTGTGTTAATATCCCTTTTACGAAAATTCGTTGTCGAAACGTCTTCTGGACGTGACGTCCTGTCGACGAAACATCCTGTCGTCGAAACGTACGTCTGGCAACCCTTCCTTCGAATGCTCGTCCTTGGATAACAGTTATCATTTTGGAAAACAGGTAACAATGTGTACAGTCTACAGGTGACATTACTGCACGTTGTATTATTTAGAGTGAACTGTAGGGTCTGTCTTTTGAGAGAGAGAGACCTGCGTATTGTCAGGACTGTAGGCGACAGCAAGGTCATCTTTGTTATTAACAGCTTTTGCCCTCTAAAGGATAGGGCAAAGAGATGAGACACCCTTAATAAAGAGTCAATATATATATCAATTAAAAGTAATTAAAAGGTAATCAGAATAACAAACACTCATTAATTACATTAATAAGAAATAGAAAATTATTTATGCATTGTAATTGATTTTTTCAATAATTATAGTAGAAAAAGTATCAATCTTATAATAAAAATACTGATTTTTCTCGTTTGGTAAATATAAACTACTTTTTTTTTCTTAAATAGGTCATATTTTAATATAAACAATAATAATACACAAAGCTCGTGTAATGAAAACTTACTTTTGAACTTACATTCTTATAAAGGTACCAATATATTTATCTACTAAATACCTATTCCTATACTCTTTTTATCAACTAAATACCTATTCCTATACTCTTTTTCATAACCACATTCCATGCAAATAAGTTGTTTAGCGGAATCCAGTGCCTATAAGCTACTAATAAGGTTTACAAACAGTGATCTATCACAGCTTGTCGTTGCCTCATAATATTGTGACGATGTGTCGGGAATATAAGGCACATTATACACAACCTGTGGCAATTGTAGAGCTCCGTGTGAGATCTCCACAGGTGAAGAGACTTCTTTACGCGACTTAACGATTCTTTTCTATACCAGTTATAGAGTAGAAGTCCTATAAAAAAAAACAATAATAACGGGTACACAAGAAAATCACGCGCCGTTACATAGAAGTTACTATATATGTATATGTATATACCTACCTACCTACTTATCTGTATATACCTACCTACCTATGTGTGTATATACATATATATAAATACTGCAAGACGAGAAGAAGGAATCGATAGAGAAAAAAAATACAGTGATTAAGAAATATCTCTAAAATTAAAGTGTTTTTTTATTAATATATTCTATATGAAATTATTGCTATCATTAATGTTTTTTTATAAAATAATCGGAATATGTATTATTTAATGCTTATAAACAGTTGCAAATAGCTGCTCTGAAGATACTAAATGTCAGTCAATTATAGTGATCGTATTATATGATTGCTAACATTTGATATAAATTAAACTTATATTATTTGATTATAATATTTGGAAATTTTGGTCTCGGAAAATTTGGTCTCGGAAAATTATTAAAGATCAACAAAAGAGACCGTTGAAATTATGAATGCTAAAATATGTAGTGTATTTATTAAAAGTGGATAACATCATTAACCTCTGTAAAATGATACGTAATATTAGTGATTTTGACATTTTTGACATGAGATTTGAGCGGGAAATTCGGTCTCGGAATTTTTTGTCTGAGGTATGAGCCCCGCCCCCTGCCAGGCCATTAAACAATCGTGAAGTGTGCGATACAACAAACTAGCGGTTATGTTGAGCGTTTCTAAATAATCTCCATTCATTCCGAGACCGAAATTTGCGGTCATCTTCTGCTATACATTCCTATATTATATCGATCTCTATAGGTATTCCTATAGTATCACTATACATTCCTATATTATATCGATCACTGTAGGCATGCCTATAGTATAGTATCACTGCAATTAA